>OMNN01094271.1:0-17298 GCA_900302755.1 Chromis chromis | reverse complement strand
TATGCTAGAACTGCCTCGCAAAAGTAAAATACAATGTTCGTGGTGTTGCCTGTGTACTTTACTTTAGCGAGGCAGTTCTTGCATAGGACATAGTCTTTGTCCAGCTTGCTTGTTTCCTCAAAAAGCCCAAATGGGTCCACACTTTGGACTTAAACATGGATGGGGCGTCTCTTACGGTAGCGTTGCTGTCCTCCATTATACCTGTACAAACTCTTCTTGGGCCAATTAATTTCCACTCAAGTCTCCTTCATTCATGTGATAAACGCCAAAGTGTGGAGTCATTAAGTAGTGATTCTGGGGAAATGGCAGCTGGCAGGGGGATCTGCCAGGGTTTAGAGCTCATTATTAGAGCGCCTTATTAGATTAAAGTATGGATATTTGGCACCAGAGTATCGATACTCATGTCACACACCTATATTGCTGTATCGATATTTTGTCCCATCCCTAGACATAACTATGACATTTTATCATATTGACTCATAAGGACGCAATATATTTATTGCAATCAAAGCTAAACCCACCTCATTTTTAATGTTCTACACTGTGTATGAGTTATATTTACAGACTTAGACGGGAGTTTAAAAATGAAACCACAGAACAGCGGTTGTTTCTAAGGTCAAGGTTTTCCCACAGTACCAAAATTTCCAGCTCCATCACTGGTCTTGACTCTCTTGATGCCAGTTTGCGGCCTTGACTCACACACACTGATCTGCAGAGACGACAGATCCGTTTTACACGGGGCCAAATAGAAGTGACAGTGTTTTGACACTTGCAAGTCATGTCATTATTATTGCTGCCATGTTGCTGCTGCGAGTTTCCATTATTTGTAGATTAAGGGCACGTAAAGATTGCCATCCATCCTGGGGCGAAGCAAAGCAATCTATCCCATCTTTAAGAATCAATTCTGCGTGTTTATTTCTTTAACATTATCCGTCTTGGAATCATTCGTCTTCAGCTGGCACACATTATTTCCAACTGATGAGCATTGTTGGATTTTCTGTTTTCAGTCTGACAGGCCTGTCTAGACGTTGTGGTTCAGTTTCAGTGAAGAAAAAGGGTGACTGTAGTCTGCTTTGCTCCGCTCTGTTACCAATTATATATGCTTTTAATCCTTTACAATCAGCAAAAATGTTGACGGGAAAGTGGGACTAAGGACTCAAAGTCATTTCATGTTGTTAGAATGGATAAAACAGATTGAAGGTACAATCAGATACAGTCAGTCAGCTAAGTTTAGCAACAGCTGAGTCAGGCTGGAAACGGGGATATCCCTCATTACCTCAGAGTAACACACTTTTCCAGGATGAGGTGTGTTTTTGTGCAGCAGATTCCACTATGAGTAAGCAATTGTGCACAACTATGTGTTGTGATGCGTGAAAACAATGGACAACGTGGAGGTGAAGTGAGGTGATGCAAACACAATAGCATTTCCTCTATTTCCTCTGTCAGGACACCTCTGAGTTTTATGGCTCTTTATTCCATGGCCACTTAAGGGAAGACAGACACTACAGCAAAAACTAAATTAAACTTTCTCACTTAATTACTTATATTTGTGGAAATTATTTTTTATTGTACAAATTTTCAGAAATATGATGTTTAAGTACAGAAACTGGGTATTATCCGATTAAATAAGGGCTAATTTACATAGATTTCCAGAGCAGAAGTCTAAATTTTGGCTAAAGCCAGGTTCAAAATAGTTGTTTCACTGTGTTTATATATTAGTTAAAGTTTTGTATATGTCTTTTTATCATTCTAAATAGCAGAAAATACTTCCAGTTTCCACAAGAGATTCATTTTTACCATGTTTTTAGGAATAAAATGATCATAAATCAGGATTTGAATGATATATGAACAGACCCCTCTTTAAAAACCATCCAAATATAGGTAGGAATAAAACTTGAAGTCTGTATGTCAGTGCTAATAGCAGTAGTAGAGCTTTCTGGGTCAGAGTTGGAGAGAAAACTCAGTTCAGGCGGCCTTAAAAGATGTCTGTGAAGGTTCTCAGTCATCCAGGTCATGGTTATCCTCGTAGTTTCAATTGTAGCATCTGGACTTGCTTGAGTTTGTCGAAGACATTTCACCTCTCATCCAAGAGGCTTCATCAGTTCTAAACTGTTCAAGAACAGAACCCATTCACACCTGGCCACAAAGGGGCCCAACGAACCCCATTTTGAGAGGGAAGGACCTAACGACTCGCATAATGAGGTGAGGGGCAAAACACACCCAGCAGACTGTAGCTTCAATAGTGTTAATGGATCCTGAAGAGTATAAATCTGGAACTCCCAACCAGTCAGTTTAGAACTGATGAAGCCTCTTGGATGAGAGGTGGAACGTCTTCAACAAACTCAAGCAAGTCCAGATGCTACAATTGAAACTACAAGCCTTAAAAGATATATATGCAGTTGAAATCTGCAGAGAAAAATAGACAAAGTTTAGTAAAATAAACACCTTTTTTAATGTTTTCATTCCACTATTCTTAAAGAAGTTATGAAAGCGAAATAGCCCAAAATCTCAGTTGTCTACTGCATGAAAGAAATGATGTTTTTGCATCTAGTGTCTACTAAAGTGGGCTTCTTTACATATTAAATCCTGGATAAAACATTTCACTTTCGACTGCTAATGTAGCACAAAACAAAAGCACCTTTATTGGAGTTCAGTATACTGTGTTATGCTGATGTCGAACAATAGCACTGGTCATTCTGAACCACTTTTGTTCTGTAGTATGGCATTCTTAATTAGAGTTAGAGGTAGTATATACAAGAGGGGCCTAAAGATCTGATTGTTTATAGTGTTTTTTGCATTTGTTTGTACTTTCTATATAAATCCAGCCTGTTTTTGTATTTGGTTGAGTTTTTTGCGTCTCTTTGCTGTATTACTTACCAATTATGTAGTTATCAGCCTATCAAATGACCATCATTGCAGATCATGCCCAAACATCTGTGTCGGTAGTGACTTCTAGAACTTTCCAGGTGGCTCAGTAGGCATCCATTCTGTTCACTGATAAAAGATAAACCCTGATAATGACGACAACCTCTTGCAGTTGAGTGATTAGGTACAAAATGGCGGCTTTAAAACATGATAAACGTCATGACAAGCTGTTGTTTTTACCCCCAAACCATCTACCCACATAGTTTAGGTGCCCAAGTTTTACCAAACACTGACTGAAAACACAAGTAAACATACCAATAAGAATGTTCTGAGACGGGACTCGAGTCTCTTGGGTGAAAGTCTGATGTAAGCGCAAAATCATCCCTCCATCGCCATTAAATGAGGTGATAACGGAGCACCACTAAATGAGGTGATAATGATGTACTGAGCCAAGATGGAGGACGTCCCTGTTGGCCCATATGTTTGGGAATGATGTCCAGTGATAACAGCCATGTAATGAGCTGACAACATCCAAAACACGTGATGTGTTGTCAGACTGGCAAAAGACGTTTTCCTAATTAGTATGTTTTTCCTCAAGCCGCGGCACATCAATCTCTCAGGACTGTAGCATGTATGAAGCATAAAACCTCGAGATCATGCACAGAGAATTTAAACCCTCGAAGTCCAGGCTGAGATACCCAGCAGCGATGTAATTAGGGTTATTTTCTCAGACTGACAGCTCCTCTAGGACCACAGAAAATATTCAGCATCTACTTTCATTCGCTGAGTAGCAAGTAAAATGACTTTGATGGGAGAAAATGATGGCGAGCCCCTTTCTGATAATTTGACAAGATGAATGAAAAAGCGTAGCCAGATAACTACCACATCTTTCTTAATTGTCAGTCTACTTTTTTTTCTCATCAGCTCTCTACATCAAAGAAACACACACTTTAAACTCTATTTTTCGCCTGCCGGAAGAGCGTCCCTCCCCCTGCCACCCAGCTGAGGTCTGGTTTACATCTGTGTGCTACTGCCATTGCAGGCCTTGCACAAAGGTGTGTGTGTGTGTGTGTCTGTGTGCAGCTTCCCTGGTGTTCTCAACAGTGGGGAGTGTGTTTGTTCATGGTAGCAGCTTCCTAAAAACTCCCAACACCCCCACCGAGGACACACACATCCCTCAAGTGTAGTTTTACATCCAGAAATCTGCACTTTCAAACACGGCGATGCGTTTTCCACTGCAGCTATCTCGGTGATATTCATACCTTGGAGATAGCGAGGAGGGAGGATTTCACTGTCCGCGGTCCAGAGGAATGCTTTCAATCTGGAAAAGCTCAAGGTTTTCAGATGACAGTTGGCACCGGCGGCGTCCTACATATGACTCTATGTGCGGGGATTTATTATGCCTGTAAAGCTTGCATTCCTGTGTGACTGGAAGTGTGTTGTTTGCCAGCATTCTGTGTCTGTGCATAAAGAGAGGGAACTGGAGTTTGTAATCATGGCTTTTGGGGGTGACCAGCGGCGAGTTTGTCTACAAATGCATCATCATAATGTCTGGGTGGTGTGCGATCAGGAGTCTTTTGTCTCGTCTCGTGGCTCCTGCAAGTCTTCTTACAGTACTGATCGCAAAGGTGGCCCAATTTCTGCACTTTTGACCCCTCAGAAACGATAATGTGACAATGCAAATGATTGTAAACAGGGAACACAAGTGGGTTTGGTGTTGAATTTGAAAGGAAAACTGTCTTGAGGGACGAAAAGATGACAGGAGGGGGTTGTAGGAGTAATGATGTGTCATGTTACAAATGAAGAAAGGGAGTGACGCCACGATGAACACAATAGTTCTGACTTTTTCCTTTCCAAGTCTGTGTTTGATTAATTGGTGGAGGATATCGATATGTTTTAAATTAAAATTTGGCTCCAAACTTCTTCAGGAGTTCCACATTCTGTAGTTTTAAGAAGTTGTCGGATTATTCAAGCGAAGTTTCTAAGATCCACTGGAAATGCTTCAGCTTAATTTGTACTTGACTAGATTTTAGTTTATCCTTCTAAGTGCTACGAACAATGAGAGACTAGCACTGGTATTGTGTTGACATCTGTGGCCCTCCTCTTTAATAAACCAAGAAGGATCTGAAAAGGACTTCTGTCAATCCCCAAACTCTTAGTGAATCTTGCATACTTTATGAAGCAGGCAATGAATCTTTAAGCCCAACAGAGTGGCTAAAAGTCTCCAAGGAGCGGCTTTGGTGTCTTTTCTTTTTAAATATTAAACAACAGTAAACGGTTCCCTGCAGCGCGTCCCCGGAGGAACAGATCAGACTGGGGAGGTAAAGCATCATGGGTAATCCTGCCACTAAAGGGACAAATGTAGCTCTGAGTGAGGGATGAACTGTAAATGACTGTGAAATGAAAGGCCGTGGGAACAAATACAGGCACCAATCTCATCTTTATTTGTTTCGTAGGTTTACTCATCCTCTCATGGCACGCTACCACCTTGTCCTCTTGTGAGTCACTTCCTGCCTCTCAACTTTGTAGTATTTTATAGCAGATTAACAGTTTGAGCAGGGCGCTGAAATGTGCAGAATCTTGAAGGGAATCCTTGTAGCAACCAATAACGTAATAAGTTATTACGTTAATGGCCTAGCATTAAAAAAAAAACCTTAATAACCGAAAAAACCGAAATAAAAGACTTTTTTGCAGTTTTTGTAAAGTTTTCTCATCAAAAATAGGTCTAGTGGATGGCATAGTGGTCATATTCATTTATCAAGGATATGTCCCATGTAGCTCTCATTCTCCTTAACTATGGTTCTAAGAGTCAATTGGAGAATTATGTCATGGAGTGTTGGAGAACCCATGTGCAGACACAGAGAACAGGTGGAGGCAGGCAGAGTTTTAAAGGTGTATTTATTAATAGAACTGAACTCGAATAAACACGGAATGATGGAAACTATACTCTGGGGAAAACCTGAACCAAACCAAATACAAAAATTAACAAATTAACAAAACCAACTAAAACACTAGAGTAATAGCTGAGGGGGGAAGCTGAGAAAACTACAAATGATTTAAATAAAGTAAACCAACAAAACAGGGACACAGAACTGACTAAACCAGGGGTAGCCAACCCTGGTCCTCGAGAGCCCCTATCCAGCATGTTTTAGATGTCTCCCTCTTCCAACACACCTGATTCAAATGATCAGCTCATCATCAAGCTCTGCAGAAGCCTGATAACGATCCTGATCATTTGAATCAGGTGTGTTGGAAGAGGGAAACATCTAAAACATGCAGGATAGGGGCTCTCGAGGACCAGGGATGGCTACCCCTGGACTAAACCTATACCGGACGATAAACTAAACTGACAGGGGAAAGAACCGAATGGAGAAACCAGACTACATACAATACATGGGCAAAACTACAAAAACCAAGGAACTACTCTTACTAACAAACCAAACAGGATCAAAGGAAAACGGATACAAATTAACTAAGCAACAAAAACCAAACAGGGATACTCACAGGAACAGAAAACTAACTAAAGGGACGGGCTGAATCAGGGAATGCAGGCTGAAGGCAGATCTGGAGCAGTGAGATGCCACCATCTTCGATGATCTGTCCAGGAGTGGATGAAATAGCCAGTTATAGAGCAGGTGATTACCTGCAGGTGAGGTGGTTCTGCAGCTGTGGCTCATTCAGCAATCAATGACTGCAGGCAGGCTGTGAGAGAGGGGGGGAGCAGGAGCAGAGGCAGGGATCCTGACTAATTATTTGTTGTACAAAATCTTTATTTACAATATTGTTTATTTGCTTAGATGTGTAAATTCATCATTTCATGTCAGGGTCTCTGTTGGATGTTGCATTGTCAAATGAATTTACCACTTTTTGTTTTATTGGAAAACATTTCATTAAAACTTTTTTCAAACATTTCTCAAAGGAAAAAACAATTCAGTCCTCACTTAGAACTGTATTTAAATAACTGGACTGTCTCTATGATGGCACTTAACTCCAATATACAACATAGAACATGAGCACTAAAATGTAATCACCTGTTCCTTGGCCCATTGTCAACATTTCCTGAAAATTTCATCAAAATCCGTTCATAACTTTTCAAGTTATCTTGCTAACAGACAAACAAACAGACAAACAGACAGACAAACAGACAGACAAACAGACGGATAAACGCCGGCAAAAACATAACCTCCGCTTCGCGCTTCGCGCTTGGCGGAGGTAATAACAGTTTTTGAAAGAAATGGTGACCTAATATGCCATAAAATCATGCTTTGGTTCATTATTACTGTACTCCAGGGTATGTCAGTGTACACCCTGAATGAATGAATGAATGAATGAATGAATGAATGAATGAATACTGGTAGTAGATGCTTGGTCAATAACAGTGAGAAAGTACTTTCAAAGAATGTTTGTTTTAGATGCATAAATCAAAAATGCAAAGTTTGGTTGCAAAAACAACTGGCAAGTTTGCTCAGTGTCTGACTCATAAGCAGCCCATCGCATCCCTTCGTCCTCCGTTACTTTCCCCTTTTGGCTTCCATACCGGCCTTCCGAGGCGTACTATCCCATCCAGGCCTTTCATCAACCCCATCCACATCCGCAACCTCCCCCTAGTGAAGGTCGGCTGTGGTCGGTGGAGACTGGCTTCATGGTGAAAAAACACCCCTGACCCTGTGTACACCTTTACCTATGTGAAGCATTGAAGCCGCCTGCTCCAGGGCTTGAGGGTGGATGCTGGTGGTCTCTATCCAATAATATCCAGTCCTTGGCTGCCACTTGAACCCAGGATATGGTGCACCATGTGCCTCTGGATTTTACTCGTGTCAAAGTTGATATGATGTCTTTATCTTTATTTGTCATTGTTGTGTTGACATAAATAGGCTAAAGTGATTCAATTCAAACTAAGTCTTTTTTCTCCTGGCCTCTATTTAAAGTCATTAGAAATAATTATCTATTGACTGAAGTTAAACATTATAATAATTCTTGACCTGCCAGGCAAAAACCAAAGTGTTCTCTTTAGAGTATTCTTAGAGGCTGTTTTCATCTTGCAAGATTTTCCTGACATTTTTGGCAAATTAGGAACATGTCTTGCTATAATTTACTGCACCTGTGGTTAGGTAAAGTACTAGAGTCAAACAATCAGTATGCACATCACATGCTCGCTTATTAAAATTCACTTAAAGGACACTGTTCTAAGCCCGTCATGGATATTTCTTTTTAAAGTGAGAATTAAATTGCATTGTGAGTGTGAAGAGCTAGATCCTAGATTTAAAAAGATGAAAAGAACATTCATGCTTGAAATACACTTTCAGTTTTTCCGCCTTATCGTCTTTATCTTTACACACTTGAGCAGCAAAATAATCCGTGGCACCATAAACGCACAGTAGTTTATATGGACAGGACACGTTGAGCCATCTGTCTCAATATAAAGATAACACTGACTGATGATATCATTCCTGGCTAATGCAGATAGATAGGCTGCAGTTACAATAGCAGACTCCCCCTTTAGCCCATCTTTCCCTTCACACATACACAAAGCAGGATGTGGACAGTGACACATGCACTGAGGTATTAGCTCCTACTCTCTGGTGTGAGAGATAAGATGGGATATAGGAGATTAATGACTCTGTTATTGTTAAAGTAGTGGAAAGTCTGGGTCAGACCAGGAACAATTACTCTACTGTACTGCATAACCATCTGCATCCCCGACTCAACTAATGCCCTCCTTCAAATTGAATTAATTAGGATTTAAATCTCTCTCCACTTGAGCAGGATTACATAATCAAAGTCACATTTTGTGTAATGAGCACAGGGGCTGTTTTGAAAGGTGAAATTGGATTTTTGGATTTTTTACTCTATATTCACTTTGATGCAGTTAAATTAACCCAAACCAGAAACTTACGGAGCAATTGCACCACTTAAAAGTACTGCTCCGAGTGGTTTCCGCTTTTAAAACTTTTCAAGGGTCTGCAGGTGAACAAGGGAATTTAACAACATTATTTGCAAAGCCAGTGGTGAGTGAGAGTAGCTAACCTTTGCACCAGTTAACATCTACTCTGGTGTTACTCCAGGCAGGACAGGAAAATAAAAAAAGAACCCAGCGCTCATTGATTGTTCTGTTTTATGAGTTTCTGAATTGCTGCCTGCTAAGTGGGCCCATGTGTGCTTCATGTCAAACACGGGCCGCCACAGGCATGTCATTTGATCAGCACAGAAGAAAAGCATCAGGGGTTCCTGTGGAAAGAACCACTTTAGTCCAGCTTCAGACCTGGCAACCCGGGGGCTCCTCTTGTTGCAGCCTGACAAATGATCCCCGAACCTGGAAACAGAAGTTTGGTGGAAATGCATTTGCCAAAAACAGAAACATGTGCCAGTATGGAGGCGTACGTCCTCTCATCCTCTGAGAAAACACTCACTGGATCCAAATCCTAGCAACTCAGGAGTTATGGAAATGGAATTACATAATGCCTGGCAGAAGCATAATGTCTGGCAGGGCAGTAGTGTGGATTGATTGGGATTGTTTGGAAAATATACGCCCAGTTTGATCCCAAACCTGGCAAACCGGGGACACAAGGGGTTTGGTGCAAAGAGCTCAGAGTAAGATGGAGCCTCACTGGGACAGCAGAAGACAACTATCTGCAGAGTAACCAAGGTTTCATTTTTTTGTGTATAAATTGCCTATTTTACCACAGATTCTCACTACAGTAACCGATTTAGTTGATCTTGGTGTTAAAAAGTAGATTCTCAAGTATGAGGAATCCAAAAATACAACTCTAAGATCTCGTTGGAGCTTCTTTCTACCAGTAGTAGCCCAAAACAGTGAAAAATTAACAGGGAATACGGCATCTGATATGATATGAAACTAAATTTGCTTAAGAGTGATACATGTACATCTACCTTTAACCCTAAAACCTACTGCACTACGATAGCATTATGTAGGCTAACCACAGTTATGTAATTTTGATATGAAGTCCTAAATAAGGTAAAAATAAGCTTCTTAGTGATTCAGAAGTCCAAAAATTTGATTCTGCATGGTCTAAAATGTAGGATTCGGTACCAGAATCATACATATTGGGCAAGTCTGTGTATATTTATTGCGAAAAGTAATATTTCGGTATTGATTATGGCGGCCATCCTGAAAAAATGGCAGCCATGTTGAATTTCAGGTGGCCAGTATATTTAAAAAAAAAAAAAGTAAGAGCACAGTTTACTGTGTTTGCTTTGTTTTGCAATGGATAAACGGTAAATATGCCCCTGAATGAATCAGAATCTGAAAACATTGTAATCTCACTAAAATTTGACTGTATATTCATACAAACTCCACAAGATGAGCTTTATTGCAGTCCTACTCCTGCAGAGGTTATACATTATGTAATACACTTTCAATTGAATGCATTTTGTGACCTCACCAGACAAAAACATCACATTTAATTACTTTTACAAGGGAGTAGACAGGATTTTTTTCAAATGCCCTCAGATATTGTTGACGTTAAACCTAAATTCTGTGTAAACCTTCCTCTCTTTGAAACAAATTAGAGCAGACAAACATCTCGTAAGCCTGAAAACCAGGTCCACTGTAGCCCTTATTATTTCCATGTCCTGCCTGTATGAGTCTCTTTCTGTTTGCAGCCTGTGTGTGTTTGAGGGTGAGCGTAATGGAAATTCAAAGAGGCTGTCAGTTTGTGGTCATCAAGGAAAGAAGAGGTCACTTAGTCCCAGTGAAAACACAGTAAGAGGAGGAGAGGGCACAGTAAAAACGACGATGTGTGTTGCGTTTGTGTGTGTGTGTGTCCATATCAATACATCTAAAACGTCTGGGCCACCTCAGGGTGATAATCCTTTTAGCAAATTACTACTAAAAGCAAAGACGCTCCCCACTGTGGGAAACTGCAGGGAGTTCAAACATGAATAGAACCCATCAGTTGATTTCTGTTCATGCATTTAATCAGAAAACGCATAAGAAATGTCAAAAAACACAGCCTGAAATGAAATCCTGGTTATGTTCTTTGGATCAGAATGAAAGTGAAGCAATGAGAAGCACGCTGTGAGCACCGACTTTGACTTTACGTTTATTCAGGGCTTCATTCCCCTCATGGTGGATTCCCAGGCACACTTTAAAATCAAATTATCTGACCTGTATGTGACCTGATAGTGGTGGGAGTGAGAATATTTCTGAGCCGTGATGAGGGGTCAGCTGTCAATAGAGGCAATTTAATTCATAACTGATGTCAGGGATATGCTGTTCTTTGATATCCTGTGACATGAAATTCCTTCGAAATGTCGATGGTAAAAACTTGCAGTTTCAAAAATGTAGATATAAGTGAAAAGTTAGCATTTGTACGGCTTAGTCTGGCAGCTTGTGAGATTTACCGCATGTGTATGCCATATTTAATCTTTATTGAGTTGCCCCATAGTTAACCCAAGGATTTTGCTCTAACTAGGGCTGCGCAATTAATCGAATATTAATCTTGATCACAATTTTAGCTTCACGCATTTAAAAGAAGATGATCGACTGTGATATTGTTGTTCTCTGCCCGTAGAATACTAATACTAATCTGCACTTACACCTTTGCAGCAGCAACCTGTGCAACAAAATCCCTTGAAGTTGCAGCTGCAGTCCAAAGTAGAAGAGTGAATACACCAGAAAGTAGATTACCAAAATGAAAATCAGTTGTTTCTCAATAGTTTCTCATAGGGCTGGACCCGAACATCCGAATATCTGAATATTCGGTCGTTGTGGTGGTATCCGGATAATAATTTTGAGATCCGAATACTCAGCCACACCCCTCCTGGCAGCGGCATGCGGTTTGGGAGGTGGAAAAAGGACCCAACAGAAAGGACCTGCCGTTGTCATTAATTGGACCCGAAAATCCAGAGCACAGAAATTGCTATTCGGACCAGCCCTAGTCTCTCAAAATGGACCATCTTGGGGCGCCCCGATAGCCTAATGGTTATGTCGCGTGACCCAAGTGCTAAGGCGTAGTGGCTGTCCCGGGTTCGATTCCGACCTCGGACGTTTGCCACATGTCCTTCCCCACTCTCTCCTGTTTCCGTCTCTGTCCACTGTCCTATCTAATAAAGGCATAAACGGCCAAAAATAAATCTTTAAAAAAAAAATCTGATGCTTGAATACCGTTTATTCCTGCCTAACATCTGTTGCTCTAAATCCAAAATACGTCCAAAGACTCATGAAACTTCTGCCTGAGCTTCAAAGCAACACAACTAACTTGTTTAACCACCTGACAAAAACACTACAAACTGCATTATAATGAATGCATGAAGTCCAAGAATAATAGCGTCAACTTGGATATCTGTAACAGCAATGCTGTACAATGTGTCACCATGTTGCACAATGTGAAAGTGAAAGCGGTTCACTGTTGATTTATTTTGCAGCTAAAAGTTTTGGTTCAATTTTATTTGGCTTCTTGGAGATACACTGTCAGTAAGGACCAGTTTTATTTTGATGCAAGGATTTCTACATTAGCATGAATGTAGCACAAAATGGAAGAGAAAGCAGTGCTGTATTTAAATGTGAAGAATGCCATAAAAAGATTTTGTCCCTAAAATCAACTAACAAATTTGATAAAGCACTGGTGTCAACTTTCTCATTTGGTTGCACATCCTTTGCTCATATCTTCCCCATTTTTTTTTGATCTAGTATGTTATGTTATCAATCAACCTTGCATGCTAATGACTAGTTGTATTTGCATAACCTAGTTTTGCATTGATGTAGTGATTAACTTTGATATTTGCAAATCGTTTTTATTTGAAAATACATACATTTTGTAAATAAAACACCCCATAAACAGGGTCACATTTACAGATGTTCCCTAAACGCCTCACATGTGGGCTATGGTTCTCGGTTATTGCAGCGCATTAATATATCAATAATCCAACACTCATGTTCTGTTGTGTTTCTGAGGCAAATTTCTTTCTTTTTCCTGCGGACATTCAGACTTTTAGGTGCTCTGCTTTGTGTTAGTTCGGCCTTTTGGCAGGTTATGACAGCTTGACATTGAAGTGATGGCACATGTGTTCATGTTGCTTTATGTGCATGTGTATATTAAAAAGCCTCAGACTCTCAACTTCCAATAAAACTTTATTTTCTAGTGCTGTATTGTTTTCCTTTTTAGGTGCTGACATTTTGAAGATACTGAAGATTTTGTAGGAACGTACTGAATCAGAATCACCTGTTTCCAGAATCCCAGTCATGAGGATTAAGTGAATCCAATGTTAATCTAATGTAGTATTAGTCTCTCTGTGCTGATGAGTCAGCTGCAGTGATGAAAGCCTCGACCCAGTATTGACCTGCATGAAGAATGAAACCTTTGTCTAGTCTTCTTGCAATCAGACATCCTCCTTTAATTGGCTGCCAAAGTCGAAACTGGAAAATCCTTCACCTGCCCGTTTGAGGAGACGGAAGACGGACGGTCTGCTGACTCCACCAGGTTGGAGGCTCCTCGCTGAAAGCCGAGTGTGTTTGGCGAGTTCAAAGTGAGTTTCATCATGCTCTTACCTCATCGCCTTTACAATAACATACCGCCATATGTAGTCAGGCATGTCCTTGAAGAGGGGATGAGGAGATAATAGGGTGCAATATAGTGGTGACAGTAAGCTGAGTGGTGGTCAAGGATTGTGGAGTTATTCTACACACAAAGAACAAAGACTGCATCAGTCAGGGCGGTTAAGAGAAGAGGCCTCTTTGTTTTTGATAATTTGCTAGTGTCATCATTGGGTGAGCAGGTGTGTGTGTTTGTGGTGTGTAGACGCTCAGGCAAGCTTTTGTAGGACAAATCCTTCATATGTGATCACTGTCTAAGCATGAGCCTTTTCACCGCTTACTTAAGTCTTGGTTTTGTCCATTTCTAAGCTTCTTAGTCATATTTGGATGCTCAAACACTTTCATACTGTAAAGCCCTAATTAAGCCATTGCACAAAAATTCAGAAAATTGTTGGGAAAGTCCCGTCGAAGCCGCAAAACGACATCAGTTTGAAGAATTTCTCTCGAATGGCAACTCTGGCATTGATTAATCAAAGAATTCAACAAGTGTTGTTTGCATCCACCCATGGATAGCATCACACCTCTCTGTGTGGACAGGCAGTTGCCAAGCTTTAAGTACGACTGTAAAATGCCTTTTTAGCTATGAAAACCAACCACAAATGTAGATCTGGTGACATATGTGGGACAGACTTTGTGGCTGATCTCAGATTGTATTGCAGTATTGTCATCAGTCCTTCATAGAGGCCTATATTCTTGGCTGGAAGGAAACTCTGGCTTCAATGTTTGACTAGTTTACCATTAAAATCAGCAACAAAACTGGCAAAACCTGTAGAATTGCATAAGAACAGGAAAGGAAGGAGCATCATTTCAACTTTCCTTCTAGTCAAAATCCAGAATCAACATCATCTCATGTTCCATGACGTAAAGGGTGTTGGTTGGTACTGAGTTGGGTTAAAGCATCCCCTTACATCACCGCGGAAAGATCCCAGAAATATGCCAAGGCACTGATGAGTGCCCAGGGATGAAGTAGTTGGTAGATGTAGATGCTTGACCAATTCCCAATGAATCCACAGTCTCAGCCAGTTTCCAAATGTTTTCTGATCTTTTCGGTTGACAACGGTCACGGTTGTTTAGTGCCTTCCGGGATTATACAAGTATTTTTGAGCTCATTTCCCCGTGAGTTGGGTTTGGCAAAGTTTGGGGAACTAAAACTACTTGGTTATGGTTTGGGAAAGATGGTGGTCACGGTTCAAATAGTCCATGCCTTGTACATCTAGTCTGCAAATGAGGTTTTGTGACTATACAACCATGTCACACTACATCTACCTTTGGAAATGATGAATAGGTTATAAACACAACTACAAGAGAACATTAGTCTGGAAAATAAGAAAATGGCTCATTTTATATATGTAACAGATGTAATATTATGTTAAATGCAATGTTAGAGAAGGCAAGGAAAATAAAAATCCTTTAATGCAGGGGTCTCAAACTGCATTCCTCGAGGGCCACTATCCTGCATGTTTTACATGTCTCCCTCTTCCAGCACACCTGATTCAAATCATCAGCTCATCATCAAGCTCTGCAGAAGCCTGATAATGATCCTGATCATTTGAATCAGGTGTGTTGATAGAGAAACATCTAAAACATGCAGGATAGTGGCCCTCGAGGAATGCAGTTTGAGACCCCTGCTTTAAGGTCAATTGGAAAGCTGAAAATGTTTTTCTCAAAATTTCCTAAAGGTCTAAATTTGGAACCAAAAAGCCATTAGACATTAGAAGCCCAAATTCAATAAGTCACCTGACTCACTGCATGTAGATTTGGGTATAAGTCTGCCAATTCTGCTGCACATTTCCTCCATAATGTGGCTCGACCTAGCCTTAGAGACAGGGTAAGGAACATGGATATCCAGAGGGAGATTGGAGTAGAGTTGCTGCTCCTTTGCTAGCCAGCTGAAGTGGTTTGGACATCTGATTAGGATGCCTAGAGGCGCCTTACTTTTGGAGGTTTTTTTTGGGCACGTCCAACTGGAAGGAGACCTTGGGGTAGACCCAGAACTTAGAAGAGAGATTACATATCTCATCTGGCCTGTGAACGCCTCAGGATACCCCAGGAGGAAGTGGAAAGTATTACTGGAGAGAGGGACATCTGGAATGCCCTTCTTTTGTCTGCTGTATGATGTGGAAGTGGAAGAAAATGGATGGATTTCAAACTCTCTGTTTCTGTTAAGAGTGTTTAAGCATTTTCAGAATCCCTTTGCTACAGTAAACACCAACCTAAAATGCTATATTTTTGATAAATTGAAACTGCAATAAGGCAGGGCTGCGGTTTTTCCAGTGATTTAGCCATTTAAATGACTGCTTGGCTATTTGTGTGCAGAAGTTTCACTAAAACAACTCTGTCATGTTATTGCAGAAGAACAATCGCTGCATCCTGGGCTTCCCAACAGCCAACAGGATTGTGATTTAATGAACTCCAAACAAGCATTTTCCCCCTCATAGCAGAATGAAGATGCAGGTAGATCATTCACCAGCGCTGACACAGCACTGTGGAGGTCTGACTGTGCGAGACTATTCAATAAGCAATATTCAGTCCCATTAAGATCTAAATCTAATCTAAAAGATAACAATCACATTGAGGACGACTCTCCAGAACCTTCATGAATACCTTGAATAGGCTATTATCTGTAGTCTGCTCCTTGCCTGGCTCATTCAGTCCCCCACACTTTAACCCAGCTTCATTTCACACATCGCTGCATGGCGTTGAAGTCGAGCTTTGAATTCGGCCCAAACAAAGCAATGCTGTGCGCACACTTTCTGCAACACGAGAGGAAAGAACACATACAATTCAGTGAAAAAGCAGAGGGCGAGAATTGTTTTGTCCAAACTCGGCTCTCCATCTGGAAAAGTGACTTTCTGATCGATTCTCCAAAAAACCTGTGATCCACCCACAGCTGAGATGTCAGCTGTCCGAGGGCTTGACTGGAAACACTGGACCAGGCAGTGGAGATAATTTATGATCCAAGAGGCTTTTGTGAGGGCAGCAAACATGATGAGGCGAGGTCGGATTGTCCCAGTCAGATGTTAATACCAGACTTTTGGATCACACCCCTCCCAGCACTCCTACTTACATTCTTGCATGAGACAAAAGTTCCATGAAGGCAATTCCTCACCTTGACAGCATTTAGCCTTTTTAAATTAGTGTTTTGCCAACATGGAAGCAGTGAACAAATGTCTGCAATTATCTGCCTTTTTCCTCAGCATCTTACAAATTGTGCGTACAAGGACGGCTTTTCTCCCAAGACGAATGATTGTTGCAAACTCAACACTGTAGGTAATTGAATCATCATGTCTCGTTTCAGATGCAGAAAAAGAGAACTCATCTTGAATACTAAGGCATCTTCCTTCAAACATTTTAGAAATCTGAAGTTTGTCACTTGTTTCCTTTGACGCATTTGTCGCGCTCTTGTCTTTTTCCACTATGACTATGGGGATTTTTCTGGGCGTGAGAACAAGCGCTGTAATCTAGACTAAACTCTCTGATTGCAGTGTGTACATGTTCATAAGTAGCACAAGTCTCAGCAGCCCCACCTTGCTAATGAGCATGTTTACATGTGCTGATGTAGAAATAAACTCAAAAGCAAACAGCCATGTCTAGCTTGACATGTGAGATTTTGGTTTCATTTGTACAATTGCAAGAAAAAGTATGTGAACCTTTTGGAATTTCATGGTTTTCTGCATTAATTTGTCATAAAACGTGATCTGATCTTCATCTAACTCAAGGGTACTGACAAATATAATGTGCCTAAAATAAAAACACAAAAAAAATTCTGATCTTTCATGTCTTTTTTGAGAACAACCATAAAAACCTCATAGAGCTAGTGGAATAAGTATGTGAACCCTTGAGTTAATGACCTCAAAAAAGCTAATTGTAGTCAGGTG
>OMNN01094270.1:0-17093 GCA_900302755.1 Chromis chromis | reverse complement strand
CGAGAGAGAGAGAGAGAGAGAGAGAGAGAGAGAGAGAGAGAGAGAGAGGGGCAGACAGGACAGATAAAGACGGCATGAGGCAGATACATACATATATAAAGTTGTATTTACAAATGTGCAATTTGACTATTAATAGTCCGTTAAATACTAAAACTAGTCTTTTGGTCTGGTGATAATCAGTGTCAGTCAGGAGTTTTTGGCCGCGCTTCTGAGATGGGGTCGCGGTCCTGAAATGGGGTCGCGGCCCTGAAGTGGGGCTGC
This sequence comes from Chromis chromis, assembly GCA_900302755.1. Taxonomy (NCBI): domain Eukaryota; kingdom Metazoa; phylum Chordata; class Actinopteri; family Pomacentridae; genus Chromis; species Chromis chromis. The sequence goes on along the minus strand of OMNN01094270.1, from coordinate 16,832 downwards.
GGTCCCACGGTGGGGTCACGGTCCTACGGTGGGGTAGCGGTCCTACGGTGGGGTAGCGGTCCTGAGGTGGGGTAGCGGTCCTGAGGTGGGGTAGCGGTCCTGCGGTGGGGTCACGGTCCTACGGTGGGGTCATGGTTCCAGGATCGCAGTGGCCAGGGTCTGTAGCTCCTGGATTCCTGTCCTCTCGTCTTGCTCCCCACCTGTCAGGGAGAAACAGAGACGGCGGCAGTATCTCGCAGTACAGTACGACCAGAAACTGACAGAGTTAGTCATGTTTAATAGTTGTATCAAATGTTATCTCATTTTCAGCTGTTTCATTAGACCAGTCCATGTATTCCAGCCTTTAGAAAAACATTTGGCTTTGTTTGGTTGATTTCAAATTTCTCCAAGTAAACAACTAAAAAAAGTTCTGATGTGGTTGTGGTCTTGATAACATAACTTGTGGTGAACAGTGATACAGATTAGTGCAGGAACTACAGCTGGACAAGTGTAGTAAAATGATAAATTACTATACAAATGTAATTTGCAGAGAGTGAGGCAGCGAAGGCAGATGTAAAAGGGAACACAAGCCAGGTGTAGTTAATAGCTGTGGTAGTAACAAGTAGTAGAAACTTATTATTGCTACTTTGCAAACAAATCAAACTTTTCTTAATCACGGTAGCGTTTCTTTTACAAAGCTATCAGTTTATTTTTTTCAAGTGTTATGTTTTCCCAGCAGGTTGAGGAGGAGCAGGAGAAACGGGAAGAATTGGAGAAAGATGTGGTGGAGTTAAGGTCATGGAATCAGCAGAAGGACAACTATGAAGAAGACACACAGGTAGATACTCTGTTTCAGCTATTCATTAGGGTTTAGTCTAGATGGACTTTTATGTGCTGATAACTTCCCCTCCTACTCTGGATGCCATTCAGTCATGAGCCGATCTGCTCCATAACTTCATGTTCATAGGACATTGTGAGCTATTTCTGTGTCTACAGTTAGCAGCATAAGATACGACACAAAATGAGGTTCAGAATAACTAGACAAGCTTGCTTAAATCTACTAGCATGTATATGTGTTGTGGGATTATTGGGTGTGAGGTTGTGACACTACATTGGATGAGGAAGCCATCCATTACATGCAGCCTGTGTCCAGGAGGGCCAGTATGCCACTGGGGCTGAAATTTAAAGTGACAGCAAAACTTACATGGATGCTGAGGCCAAAAACATGATGGGAAGTAGCATGAGGAAGGAAACATATTTACTGTCAATCACTGTCTGTCACTGGGTACAGTAGGTTCCCCTTTTCTCTGCTGCCTGTACTTATACCTATACTGAAACAGTAATAGCCTGTCCTGTGGGTGGCTGGGGGATGGTTGCCTGTAGGTTTGCTGGTTGTGCCAAAATGAAACTCAGCGGTTATACTTGAGCGCGCCTCCCCTGCAATATCAGTCGACAAACCTGCTGCTGAACAGAACAAGAGTTGGGACAAAGAGTTAATAGAGGGTGTGGACAAGAGATACAGCAGTAGAAATGGTCCAGTCATGTGTGCTCACTACCAACAGAAGTGGGCCTGACCTGCAGAGAGCTGTGTTCAGTGGAAAAGTGGAAGTTATCAGTCAAAGATCAACCTCAGGTCCTCCTCTTGCAAAATATAGAAAGACCTCTACACACTCATTTGGCTGGCAGCCCTTACACAGAAAGTACTGTACGTGTATTCACACAGAAATAAACCCAATTCAGAAGTATCAGAAGTATTTTAAATAGATTGCAGGGGAATAGTCCAGGTAAACTACTTTATTTCATTATTCAGCAATATAAATGGATTTTTACATAACATTTTAAAGTAGCCTTTCTTCTTTAGATAATTGAAGGGGGGTGACATCTCGGTGCCCCACAATAACCAGTCACCATTGATTATAAAGCATTTCCAGACTTTCCTCCAGTCCCACCACCCACAATCTAGAAAAGGCCTTTAGATTTTACAGGTCAAATTCTTATCAGGTGTAACTCAAAGACCATAAACTGAAGAGGGTGAGTCAATTTATGACCAGAAAATAAGACATTGCAAACTGAAATAATACAAAAAGGAAGATGTCCAGATGTGCAAGGCTGATTAAGACCTATTGTGGGTGAAAAACTCTCTCAGTGAGGATGTTGAAGTCAGCGTCTCTTTATTCAGGCAGTGCACAGAAACTCACACAACACCAGGTTATGGGAGAGGATCTCCCCGAACAAGAGGTGCGGCAGTATTTATACAGTTGAAACACACAGCAAACAATTGTATCACACATCACTAAATCCTGCTTCCTGCTTATCTAGCATAGGAGTGTAACTCTTTCTGCCCAAGGTCACTTGGGAGTGCATCTCCTTCCTTGGCAGTCTCCTCCACACATTCCATCATAGGGATGCAACTCTCTCCTCAAGGCCACCTGCACATTCTCACAGACCTTTTGACTCCTGCAAAACAAGCAACACAATCCTCAATCCTATATTTCCATCAACTATCCATACAGGTTCAGTGTTGTAATTGTGTCCACCATGAAGGGCAGAGCTTAAGCTTGATCACAGCGGCAGAAATGTGCACATGATTACTGCAGGGGAGGGGCCTAAAGTTTGTGAGGGATGGGGCTTGTGATGGTCGAGGCTAATGCTTGTTTGTCTGGGCATGGACTGCTTGTGACAGCAAAGGGGCCAGAAGTATATTACAAGTTGGACCCTGTGGCTTATACTATGATAGAGGCTGTGATGTAAACTTCTCTTTTCGCTATAAGGTCTCCAAGATGGTTGCTGAAGCACTGACACAGTTCTACATATATGAAATAAATATTTCTTTGCCTTCTGGCAAAAAAATAATGAAAATTTTTTGACTGGTCGACTTGGTTGTGTGTTTGAATAGGCCTGCGGCATTACAGACAAATAGCATGTCAACAGAACAGAAGAAATAAGCTCTATATAAATAGACTTTATTAGCTCATGAAACCTGGGCTCAAACTGTGTCCAAGGTACAACAATTGTTCACCAACATGGATTCAACATGTTGAGAGAGCTCACAGGAATGGTAAGGGTCAGAGGTTACAGTGAAAGTTTAACATCAGTGGTTATTAGACTGTTGCATTTTAAGGACAAACAGCTTGTTTGCCTTTAGCTGTTAACAAGCTTTTACCTGCAATGAAGTAGGTAAGGGGAGACTATACAATCATCAACTACGACTACTGAATTGTGAGACTAAGGAGCAGTGACTGAACAGAGAGAGGGCCTCCAATCATTGGTTGACATGAACTGGGAAAACGTGTGAGACTGACCTACTGAACCAAGGGTTAAGAATACTGAATGTCATTGTTAGGGTTGAGGAAATAAAGTTTATCAAATATCTAGCTAATCTGAGTGTGTGTATGTCAAAGGACTTGCTGTCTCAGAAACAAATTTAGACCACTCTTGGGGATTTTGAAAATGGTAACACAGCCTCACTCTGGAACAAGAGTCCTAACTCCCACTTTCAGGCATTTCTGTTCCATAGGCCAGTGTGTGCAAGAGTCATTTAAACACGTTTGCTAAACAACAACTGAACAACGGACAGAGAACGCAGCTGTGCCACACATACAGTATAGTGCTTTAAAATAACAGCTTCGAAGCAAAGATGTCTCATTTAGTTGAAACCTGATGTCTTAATTCCTCTCTCTTTTTTTACTGAAGGGACATTCCCACCAGGATTATTCAATCATTCAGACTTATGCTTTACACAATCTAGTTGCCCCGTATAACATTTCAGATAAGATTAGATAAGATAAGCCTTTATTAATTTATTATTAATAATAAATAATCTGTTAATCCCACAGTGGGGACATTTGCAGTGTTATAGTAGTGTTCATATATGCACTAATTTCTCTGGATGTTAAATAATAGTATTACACTTATCTATATATTGAAAAACAATGGTATTGCACATATTTTTATCATGTCAGTATTTAATACTGACATAATAAATAATGATAATGCACAGATTTGATCTATATTGCACTTATATTCCTCCATAAGTAGAAAAATACTGAGTCTTGTATATGTAGAGAAAGCGTCCTTAAATTCGATTTCCAGTGTCCAGCTAGTTTGAGAGAGGGGGTGGGACTGATCTCTAGTTTTGTTTTATATCTGCAGAGTGAAATGATACCTGCAACAAAAAGGAAGGGATGCTGTTTGACTATTATGAGTGTAAGGGGGTTGTAGCATCGTTTATGAATATGGTGAAACAAATGTGATTGTGAGACATTTATTGCCAGTGCTAAAAAATAAATACCAACAGATTCCCCTAGCACTGTGTTGTATGAATAAACCTCCTTCTTATTTGGACTTCTCTTTCCGCTTGTGGACCATGTATGCTGTGCTGAGCACCAAAATACCAAAATAGAGAATTTCAGAAAAATACCAAAATGTTGGAGAGCTGCTTCACACTCATCTTTGTGTTTCTGTGAAAATAAGGCCTCAAGTCCCATTATTTAATAAAACATTATATTCACATGTCCACTAGAAGGTATAGTTTAATATCTGTCTCAGTATTTTGTGTATGTGTGCTGTTCTCTTTCAGCTCATGCTCCTGTCCATGTCAACCGAAAGTAGCAAAGGAGAGGCCGTGGCTGGTGAGAGTGAGCCAGATCTGGGTACCTAATGTTTATTTTCTTCTTAGAAATCTTTAATGTAATTAAAACAGGTTATATAAGTGTCATTTCATAAAATACTGAAAATTGTTCAATACAAATACAGTGTTAAAGCTGTTCTGGATTTAGGTGATTCACATACATTTGACAGTCTGGAAGTAGTCATTGGTGACATACAGTCATGTGTAAAAATATGTAAAAGGTCCATACTTATATAACACCTTTTTATTCAGAGCTAGGTTCGACAGAACACTTTACAATGCGTTTCTCATTCACCCATTCACACACACATGAATGGTGATGCTCACCTACAATTTGGAGCAACTTGGGCTTCAGTGTCTTGTCCAAGGACACTTCAGCACATGGAGGGGCGGAGGATTGACAACCTGCTCTCTCTACCTGATTCAAGCCTCCTTAGGGAGTGAAAGGTGGAACCTGTATGAACCTTTAACATTTAGACCTATTTGCTACTGAAATTTGTGATGTTATAATGTCAGGATATAAGGAGCCCCAGCAAATTCAGCCCAAGAACAGCCCATGCAAAAACAGTGTTCAAGAAACCCAAAATTTAATCACAAAATCTGCAGCGAACTTTTTCAACAGTTGGCATCAAAATGTCTGCGTCTACAATCAGAAAGAGATTATGCTTGACCTGCATGGGATTTGTCACAGGGAGACATTTGCTGTCCAGAAAGAACATTTGATTAAAGGTTTGCTAATAAACATAGGGAAAAGATCAGTCCTCATAATAAAGCTCCTTCCAAAAGTTTGATAAAAGTGTAATACTTTCTTAAATAGCATTGTCACCTCACAGCTAGAAGGTCTTGGGTTTGAATCTAGGCCTGGAGTCCTGTGTGGCACAGGGAGAACAGTCCAAAGACATGCTGAGGTTAATTGGTGATTCTAAATTGTCCGTAGGTGTGAATGTGTGTGTTTGATGCTGATTGATGGAGTGTCAACACAGAACAAAACAGAAATGAGTACACCCCTGTGCAAACTTGCTGAACTGTCAGATCAGGTGATTCAAAATTGGATCAGCTCTCATCTTTGCAAGTTGACAACCAGAGGATTTTCTTTCATAAAAGATCAACAATACTACTTAGAAAGGCTATAGAGAAAATACAGTCCCCCAGAGTCAGAACTCATGCAACAAATGCTGCATTGTTTTCAAGTTAGAAACCATGTGAGTACACTGGTGATTTCCAATCAGCCCAGCTGCATGACCATGGTTATAAAATGACCTGTTAACACTGGACCTTTGCCAGTTTTGCACGTATGAGTTGTCTTTCTGCCATCTGCATCCTGGCTCTGAATGAAAAAGAATTGCCAGAGGTACCGAAAAATCTGATTGTAAGACTTTACAAAGATGGAAAATGATAAGTCAGATTTCTGGCCAACTGAAAATCAGTCAGAACACAGTTGCATCAGTAACAAGCGTTATTAAACGAGCCACTACTTCCACAATCTAGCTCTGAAAAACAAACGGGCAAGTGCATCAGACTTGGTACAAGAGTTATCAGTGGAAACAGTTTCTCACACAGTATAAAGAACATTACAGTACATCAGCATTTATGGACAACATCCAAAAAGAAAACCCTTGGTTATTCTTTGGCACAAGACTGCAAGATGAAATACTGCAAGGACATGGAAAGATGCATGATAAATATCAGGTGCACGTTCTTTGGTCAGATGAGACCAAGATAGATTTGTTCAAGTTCAAGTTCAGATGGAGTCCAGCATATTAGCTGGCCAGGACTACAGCAGTGAATGCATAGTTCCAACAGTGAAGCACAGAGGTGGGAGTGTGATGATACGGGGCTGCATGAGTGCAAAAGGTCTCTGGGAGATGACATTTATAGACGGCAGCAAGAATGTCTGTGGATAGACCAAGCATACTGACTGATAAGATGACTCCCAGTCTCAACAAGCTTGCAGGGAGAAAAATATTCCTGCATGATAACGATCCAAAGCACACTGTCAAAATCATACAAAAGTTTCCAAAGAAGAAAGAAGCGATACCCATAAGCTGGCCAGGTTGTCGCCTGACTTGAGTCCAATAAAACACCTTTGGGGTATTTCAAAGAGAAAGGTAAAGCAACACTAACCCTCCAGCAAAGAATGACTGACAATAGCAGAGAATCCTAACATTTGTGCAATACTGGTATCCTTCATGCCAAAGAGGATTGTGTCTGTCATCAGAAATAATGGTGGACGTATAAAGTATTAAAAAATATAGAAGAATTGAATTCCAGTGAAGAAAGGTATCCTGACTTTTGTTGCATTGAGTTCGTACTGTGGAGCCTATATTTTCAATATTGGAAATCTAAACTGCTAGAGAGTAAATGTCGTATTGTTTAACTTAGAAGTAATGCAGTTATTGAGATGTGATTGAATTTGAAATCATTTGACTTTCAAATGATATTGCACTTTGTGTTTTATACTTGATACCAATGCCACAGCCACTGATCGGGTCAGAAATAATCAGAAATGTTTCAAAATCTGACGTTTCTTAAACTCACACACGTATACTGGGACTTGTTATTGTGGGTGAGTCCCTGCAGTGCCAGAACACATATAGGTTCAGCAATAATCTTAGGTGTTTATGGGCTGTATGTCAAAAACTGTGAGCTCCCTATCTTTTCTTTAGCAAATGCAACTTTTCTCATGCCAGTGTGCTCTCTTTAATCATCACTGCAGCTTGCCAGCTCTCACAATGTCCTCTGGAAAAGTATTCTGTAGTACTAATTTAATGTTTTCACTAATACAACCTGTTTTTTTGCAGGTGTCAATGGGGCCCCCAGTGGCCAACGGAGTGAAAGTCCATTTTTCCTGTTGGGAAAGGTGGTCATGCAGCAGAGTTATGTCTGTGCTCTCATAGCCATGATGGTAACCATGATTTTATACATTTAAAAAGTGACCATGAAGTTACCAATACAGTATACTTCACTTAATTCATCTACTCAGTTAGCATTAGTAAAATGAAACTGGTTACAGAATAGTTTTGACACTCTTGTTTTTATGCTGATAGTTAAATGTGAATCTATAGTAGTGCAACATGCCTCTTTGTTCTTATGTGCTGTCTCCGTGTTGTTCAGGTTTGGAGTATCACGTACCACAGCTGGCTAACTTTTGTGCTGCTGCTGTGGGCTTGTCTTATCTGGATTCTGCGTGCCAGGTACTGTTAACAGAACCCTCATGTTAAAACAAGCAACTCTGTTTTGCGCATGCCATGACAACACATTTACTATGAAACAGTAAACTCTTTTACAGAGAAATGCTTGAAAACACCTAAAAGTTGTCACACGTGCCAGAGGTGGTGGCAGACACTCAGCATCATCAGAACATTAGTGTCTATAAGTCATTTGTTCAGATTATTGCTGTTTCTTTTGCTGTAAATAGTTACTGTATTTATTTAACATTTCAGTACAGTACGTATGAGAACATGAAGTTCATCCTAATTCTATTCCTAGTTAGTTAGTTTTTGTTTGTTTGTTTGTTTTCTCGCTTCAAAATGTACAGATAATAAAAGTACCGGAGGGATCAGTATTGGTAAGATCAGAATCCGATCTGCAGAGTCCAGCTCTTTCACAAATATCTACACACTTATGATGATGACGATGATGCTATCAGCGTTGCATATGGAAGATGTTGTTGTTGCTATTTAAAAAAACTAAACTTGTGCACTTCTCGAGCACTGTCTGTCAGCACTGTGCCCAATCAGGACCTAAAGCAGAGTTTCTGCTCTTCCTGGCCTTGTCGCCTTCTATCTAGATTTTTGCTTGTGTTGTTCTTTCTAACAGTAGCACTGCTAAAATCTTAACAATACCCATCCCAAGACTAAGTATCCAACAGGAAATCTGCCCTTTTAATTCTCCTCCTAGAGCAGGGGTGTCAAACTCATTGTCATTCTGGGCCACATAAGCTCCTTAACATAGTTAAATAATCGTCTCTGCATTTGATTATTATTTATTCAATGTAAATATATATATAGTATATATACAGGGCTTCAGGCGAACTTTTCCACCAGTAAATCATTTGGTCGCCCCACTCCACCCCCTTATTTTGGTTCAGCATGGCCACAGCTATTTTTCCACCTTGCATGCTGATGAATAGCTGTTTTTGCATAACCTAGTTATGTTGCATTGACTTTCAGTGATACAAGACTTGATATTTGTAAAAGCTTTTAATCTGAAAATATATTATATTTGTTTTGTCACCTGTCCTCTTCTGACATTAGTCATAAACTGGGCACAGGCTAAACACTTTCTGAACATCTGCTTATCTGTAAATAGACCAAACATGTGTTGGGAAAACAGTGAAAAGAGCGTTCTACACACAGTTGAGACCAAGTGATTTTTATTGACTGCACTGTTTTCTATTAGCAGAGTTTTCTATGAGTGGATCGCATTTTAAATATCAGTACCACAGTCGATCGTGTTTATTTAATCAAAACTGTGATCACTGTTTAAATTTGAGCCATCAATACGTGGGGGCTACTTCTTCTTCTTAACTGACTCAGCGGAGCTCTCTCTGCCTGCACCTGAACACTTTTATCACCAGGTGTGATGGACCCCTCCCTCTCCTCCAGCCTCCTCCTCTCTCCTCACTGAGTTTTTAACATAATTGTCTGTAGATCATTTCATCATTGGATCATGGTAACGGTAAAACTGACAGTTTTACACAACAGGCATGGAGAGACTGGGTCAATGTGGAGGAAATAGAACTAATGTGGAGGAAACAGAACTATTTTCAACTACAATAACTTGTGCAGTAGCTACCTGCGTCCCTCTTTGGGAGGATTCAGCAGTCCTGCCAGACGCTCCTGATTTGCATAACATAGCCAAGACCTAAAATTTATACAAATAAGGAGCAGCAACGTGACGCCTGTCTCTCAAAATGCATTGTGACGGGATCCGAATGCATACACACTCATGGCTTTAAGAAAGACCGTAGAGTGTTTATAAAAGATGGATGTAGCCCTTGGGTCTGAAAAGTGAGTCCAACATGGAAATGCCTTAAACCTGCATTCCTTCTAATTGACACCACTCTGTCTGCTGAAAAGATGCTGCTCTCTGAACAGAAGTCTATGATAAATGAACCCTACTTCACCTTTGATCTATTCAATTCAATTCAGTTTTATTTATATAGCGCATATTTACAACATATGTCATCACATAGCGCATCTGTTACCTCAGGAAGCATTTTTCTAATGAAACACTGAATACAGTATTTAATTTATGGTCCCATTTACAATTGTGTGTGTGTGTGTGTGTGTGTGTGTGTGTGTGTGTGTGTGTGTGTGTGTGTGTGTGAGTGTGAGTGTGAGTGTGAGTGTGTGTCCGTTCATGCACATGCATACATTAATGCAACCCGTTGCCCTCTTGCATCAACCATTTGTGGGTCATGTTTGACTCAGCAAGACCACGCATCCTACATATCTGAAAACAACATCCACAATTTAAAGCATTGATCATTAATTATATTTGAAAAGGGATGTAGTATGTAACCATCCACTTTATTTCTATGACAATTAGATAAAAGAAGATTTCAGTTGTAACAAACACAAGACTGGTCAAATTGAACCATTGGATAACCAGAAGGTTAATATTTATGGATTGGATTTTCAAGTTTTAAAGTGGTTTCAATCATGTTTTTTTTCCAAACCTGGCTACGTTATGGCTGAACCCATATTAATGTGTTGTTTCGCAGCATACACCTGTATTCAGTTAGCTGTATCTCATTTCAGACGGCATGCAGCCTCACTGTGCTCTCCATTCATCCTGCTCTATGGCTTGGCTCTGTGCTGTCTGCAATACATCTGGGCCATGGAACTTCAGCCTGAACTGCCCACAACTGTGGGGACCATGAGCCTCAGACAACTGGGACTGGACAGTGCCCAGTACCCCTGTTTAAGACTGGGAGCTATGGTAAGATGAAAACACACTGTAGATACTAAGGTGACATGATGATGATGATGATGATGATGATGATGATGATGATGATGATGATGATGATGATGATGATGATGATGATGATGATGATGATGATGATGATGATGATGATGATGATGATGATGATGATGGTCATGTTTCCATCTCTCTCTGTTTTTACCTCTCTCTCTAAGCTTTTGTTTACCTTAACGTTCTGGCTGTTGGTACGACAATCAGTGAAGGAAAACTTCAGCCGGAAAAGGAAAAAGGCCACACCACTGGAGGAAGTCACTACAGGAGGTCAGACATCTTTCTCACAGACACACACATGTTAATCACATTGACTGAAAAAAAGAAAATTGAACAATGCTAACTTACTGCTGTTAAAGTGTTCAATAAAAATATGTTAGTATGTAATATTCTTTCAGACACACTTGGTTCCAGTGTATTACAGTCTACAAACTAAGGCTGCTACAGGCCCAGATGCATTAAGGCGCTCATGTTCTTCCTTTTTTGAGTCATTTTCAGCATCTAATAAGGACATTAGTTTGTATTTAGTTTACGGTAACTTATGCTGCACTTCTGCAGAGCAGATTATATTAGAGATAACAGTTTAATGTGTATAAAAACACCCCTTACTGACTAATCAGTTGTCTCGATAAATGACCACCAATCATGATTGGTTTCATGGAGCTTGGATAGAAAAAAGGTCTCTGAGGAGGTTTAGAGTTTTTATTGCTGCAAGATACGTCAGAGTCATTTTATGTTCTATACACCTTTGTTTAACAATGCAAAAGAGACACCTGGAAGAGAAACTGATTAAAACACTAAAGCCTTATAGCCTACATGTCAACTGGCAATTTGTTCTTTACCTCCTCTCAAGACTGAGCACCACTCGGGTTGCAGCTGAAAGAGTAGGGCTTAAACTACACGCCACAAGAAAAGGCTACATCTGAGCAACACATGAATTTAATGCAATACACAGTTGTAACCCTGGTCAGATCTACTTGTGCCGTAGCATTACTATGCAGTGATATTAATGAACCTATTAACGTACTTATTCACACAGTCAGTTTTGTGTAAGATTATAGTTTGTTCTCCTGTGAGAAATACAGTATGTGGCTCTCAACCTGTCCGTCATCTGTGGCCAACAACACCCCTTTTACATGAACATGCTCATAGCTATGTTCAGAAACCCTGGGTTGACTTACCCAGCTTGTGTGACAATTGCTTATTGTGAGAGCGGTTGTGCTTTGTGAAGCCAGACAACAAAAACAAATCCTGGGTATTCTGTACTTCAAGTCATTAGACATTCTTTGTTATTGTCTAAAAACAGGGCCTTGAGCAATAACCCTTTTTAAAACTCTGCAGATTTTTTCCAGTGCTTTGGGCTAAATTGTCTCCTTTATCCACAAACCCAAACTGTGTACACAGGTGCAGAAGGAGAGGCTGCTAATGAATCAGTGCTGAAAGTCCTGGGAGGCATTGTGATGAGCTGTTATGCCAAATACTGGATCTATGTGTGTGGAGGGATGTTCATCATGGTCTCCTTTGCTGGAAAACTTGTTGCATACAAGATCGTCTACATGCTGCTGTTTCTGCTCTGCCTTTGTCTGTATCAGGTTGGAAAAGACATATAGATCTCTGATTAAGGTTCTGTTCTTTCAAAGAGTCAGTGACTTGCGTTTTTAAACGTTCATTTATATTTCAAATATAATTTTTGTTTTAGAGCAAATTTTAAGCTCAGGATTTCTTTTATGTTCATGAACTAAAGTTAGGCAGTGACAGTTTTGTTGTAATCTCAGCTCAGACAGAGTTATTTATCTACATTTTAAATTGAATGTTTATTTCAATAATGTCTTGTATTGAGTAACTTGTTCATATTTCTCAGGTGTACTATTCTCTATGGAGACGTATGCTAAAGCTCTTCTGGTGGCTTGTTGTGGCCTACACCATGCTGGTGTTGATCTCCATCTACACTTACCAGTTTGAAGACTTCCCTGGGTACTGGAGAAACTTTACTGGGTTCACCGAAGAACAGTATGTGCTTCAACAAAAGCCTGAGGCAGTCTTAACTTTGCTGATAAATGAATAATAATAATAATAATAATAAATATATACAAGAAAAAGCTGAAATAAGAAAGGTGTAATCATTTCCTCTGTTGTCCTCAGGCTGGCAGCGATTGGTCTGGAAACCTTTGCACTGTCTGAACTCTTCACCAGTATTCTGATCCCAGGCTTCTTCCTGCTGGCTTGTATTCTGCAGCTGCACTACTTCCACAAGCCTTTCATGAGAATCACTGACCTGGAGCATGTTACACCCATACACAAGTAATGCACCCTAAACACACCTCTTTATTTTCTTTGTTTTAAAGAATCAAACAGACATTGTCATTTAAAGTCACAATGAAATGGAAATATGAGCATCTTTACTGTATTTTTTGTAGTGTTGGCTTTGTGATATTTCTGAGTGAAAGCAGATATTTGGGTGGGGTCTTGTTAAGAGAATGATTTACACTTGCACAGAGATATGGTGCTTAAAGAACTGCATCCACCCACAGCTCCATCTGCAGTGTTCTATGAGGAGGAGGCCAAAGAAAAAAGAGTTAATAAGACCTCAGTCACATCCTTTGAAAACGTCGAAATATGTACAGGACAAATGTTTATATATGTCCATGCATCCAAGTTGAGTCATTAGTACTATCGTAGTATTTAAGAGGGAGAAATGAGAGAGGAATTTTGCTCTACAAATACTTGAAAAAACATTTCACCATATATTTTGTATAAGCAGAAATAATTTACACAATGACACAGAAGTACAACTTAGAAATAGAGTCCTGTGGTGGTAAAGATGAGACATAAGAACAGAGCATCTGTTTCACCTGTATATCAGTTACAGTCTCCAAACCATAAATAAAAAAAACCCTTAACAATATGAAGTTAAGAAATGAGTGTTTCTTTTCATAGAAACAGGCTTAAAGTTGAAATGCATGCAGCACCATGGAGTGTAGGACATACAGAACTTAAATGATCACCTACACTAATGTTTTACTGTAGCTAATTATTTCAAGTTCTTAAGTTTTAGAGTATGGCCTAAAAATATAAAAGGCCTGTTTTGTAGCACTGATGTTTCCCATCATCACATATTATCAAATAATTCTACTTTTTTTCCTTCTGCAACAAGTAAAAAAATATATGTGCCTACAGAAAGAAGAACAGTGAGAGAACTGAACGAAGTGGCTCTGGTAATGTGGGCTTGAACACTGAAGAGGAGGACCTGGTGACAAACATTGATGAGGAATCTGAAAACGAAGGTAAAGAAACAAAACCTGTTAGTTTATAGTAAAGACACATTTTTACAATGAAATTGTTGCTTTTTGTCGTACAAATCAGTAATTATGTTGTTCCATTATGTATTATTTCAACTGATTTACTGACAGCGTCCTGAACTGTTGTATGCTGCAAAGTGGGACAATGAATATGTTTTATTTGAGTGACTTCAGGTGGTCATCAAAACAGTTAACAACTTCAATTTCAATTCAGTTTTATTTATAGAGTGCATATGTACAACATATGTCATCACATAGTGCTTCAACATGTCAAAGTTGTGTTATTCTATTAGGTATAACTATTATCTATGAACAGGCATCTACAATTTTACAATTTTATTTAGCAGACGCTTTTCTCCAAAGCGACATACATAGGTAGGTAGGCCGGGCAGCATTAAGGGTCTTGCCTAAGGGTCCTCACTGGATACCTGCACCCTGACCGGGATTTGAACCACCGATCTCCCATGCCAAGGTCTGGGATGTTAGTCACTGAGCTATCCAGCTGCTAACTAATCATTAATCTGATCATTGCTTTTATGAGACTAAATATTTTCTATTTATTTGGTAGTCTAGAGGCAGTTTGTATGTGAGTACATATACACAGGCATATATACAGACATATTTTTCAGTTCTCCTGTACTGCTGTCTTCTCAGATGATTGCCGTCTGATGCCCCCATCTATCCTTCATCGTCTCACTCCTCTGTTAATTAATCTTCTCTTTCCCTTGTTCAGTGGAATTGATGCCCAGTAAATGGGGTCTGGTGATGGACAGGTTATTGGTTCTGTCCAGAAGGTTCTCTGACATTCTCACCACAGTTCAAGTATTTCTCTGGAGGCTTCTGGAGTTCCACATCCTCAAGATGGTGGCCTTGTTGTCTGTGTGGGTTGCACTTGAAGAGGTAAAAGCTGGGGAATGGGTGCTGCATGTGTGAAAGGAATGGAACAGAGAATTAATGAAATACCACACAGCAAATTAGATATCCTACATTTGTATTGACAAGCAACATGCAAACTTTCTTGTCCTGTCCTATTTACTGCAGCTGTAGAATGTGGGACAACATAACTTTTCAGAACTTAACAACTGACCAGTAAACAGAAATAACTTTAACATTCAACGTTTACATCAAAGCCACCGAGCCAGACAAAGGTCTGAAAGGGCCCATTTATGTCTTCTAATATACAGGCATGGTAGACCCACATGCCTCAAGAGATTTTAGGGAAAAATGTCCTAGATAAGCATTTTTTGGAAATGAATGTTTTTGGATTATTGTATCCATCAGTGGGAGACACGGTGCAGAAGTAATTAGCAGTGTTGCCTCACGACTCAAAGGTCCTGGTTTGAATCTCAGCCTGGGGTCTGTCTGTGTGGAGTTTGCATGTTCTCCCTATGCCTGCATGGGTTGTCGCCCGGTGCTCTGGATTCCTCCCACAGTCTAAAGACATGCTGAGGTTAATTGGTGATTTAAAATGATCCATAGGTGTGAATGTGAGTGTGCTTGGTGTGTCTGTCTCTCTGTAGGGCCCTGTGATAGACTGGCAACGAGTTCAGGGTGAAGCCTGCCTTCTGTAGGGTTCTAGGGGGCTGGAGCCTATCACAGCTGACTTAGGGTGACTTAGAGTGAAGGCAGGGTACACCCAGTCCAGGGCCACATAGAAAGACAGACAACCAAGCACACTCACATTCACACCTACGGGCAATTCACCAGTTAACCTCATCATGAGTTTGGACTGTGGAAGGAAGTCAGAGCACCTGGTGAGAACATGCAAACTCCACATGGGAAGATCCCAATATTGGAAGCCAGGACCTTCAAATTGTGAGGTGACCATGGTAACCACTGCAGCACTGTCCTGATCTGATCTAAAACATTTAATATTTACTACATTAGACATACTTCCAAGTATTGTAGATTAGCTGTAGTACCTGGTTGTGGTGACCTCTTGTTGTTACAGTAAGCGACCGGTGGAGGCGGGCACTTCTGTGTTAGCAGGCAGAGGGAACAGTGGGGGTGTAGTTAGTTAAAAACACCAAGTCCACAGTCTTCTGTGAGGCTTAATTACGTCCAACAAACGCACATGAATTAAACTAAGTCAGGATTAACTAGGAGGGTGCTGTATATATCAGTGGCATATGTAACAACTGCGTTGGTGACCTGTATCATGTACATGCTGGTTTGGTGTTAGCTTGAAAATTAATGAATTGCACATACATGATACTTGACAAAACATATTTCATTATACTGTTTTTGTATGTGTGCATTATGACCTAAATGCATTCCTGTGCTTATCTTTAGCCATCTGTAATGAATCTGGTCCTGGTGGTGTTGTGGTCCCTAGCCATGCCCTATGGTCGCTTTAGGCCCATGGCTTCCTGTCTCTCTACAGTCTGGGTGTGTGTCATCATTGTGTGCAAGATGCTATACCAGCTAAGTGTCGTCAACCCTGAGGAGTACTCCAGGAACTGTAGCATGGTGAGACACATGCATACACACGCTGCATGAACATAGGATTTGGTTTGGAATTAATATCAACATGAAGTCCTAGAGTATAAAGAAAAAAAGAAACAGGATAAGAGCAAAAACCCACAACTTAGTCAGCTAAGTTGTAGTAGTTTATAGTTGCTGGCTATTCAGTCTTTCTTTAACTCATTTTATGTCGAGCAATACCACAATGTGATAATATCATGTATGAAGCAAAAGTAATGTATTTAATTTTTTGTGTTCTCTGGACACTTCTGTTTTGAAACTGAATTCCATGACCTTTTCTTACCGTTACTTTCCTCCCCTTAGTTTGTAGCATTTTTTTCTGAATGCTGACAATGTGTGGTCAAAATAGTTTGTACTGTATATAATCAACAATTTCCCATGAAAATTGTTGGCTTTTGTTGCCATATTTGAATAAGTAAACCCTTTTCAAACCATTTTGAGCTTCTACCCGTCTCCATTTG
>OMNN01094269.1:0-11839 GCA_900302755.1 Chromis chromis | reverse complement strand
CGCGAGCTCTTTTTCGCACTAGAGGTGACCGATCCTTTCAAGTCGTTGCTCCGAGGCTCTGGAATGAACTTCCAATCTCTTTGCGCTCAGTCGACTCAGTTGACACCTTCAAGAGCAAACTGAAGACATTTCTATTTGTCCAGGCTTTTAATTAGCTTCTTTTGGGCTGATATGATTGTGTACTGTCTTGGCTTTTTATATTGTGTGTGATGTTTTAAACTATGTTTGTGAAGCACTTTGTGGCTTTTGTCTGTAAAAGGTGCTATAGAAATACATTTTACTTACTTACTTACTAAAGCACTCATTAATCTGCCATCTTTGCCCAGGTGCTGCGGCCTTTCTTGCTTCGTCGTATCAAAGCAGATGTAGAGAAGACTCTGCTGCCCAAGAAAGAGATCAAGATGTATGTGGGCCTGAGCAAGATGCAGCGAGAGTGGTGAGCATCCTCAGTTGGTCTGTAACTGTGATAGATTCGCTTGAAATATCCCGGATGCTGACATTAAAGCTGTCGTGTCGCCAGGTACACGAAGATTCTGATGAAGGACATCGACATTCTGAACTCAGCGGGTAAAATGGACAAGATGCGTCTGCTGAACGTCCTCATGCAGCTGAGGAAGTGCTGCAACCACCCGTACCTGTTCGACGGCGCCGAGCCCGGTCCCCCCTACACGACCGACCTCCACCTGGTGGTGAACAGCGGCAAGATGGTGGTGCTGGACAAGCTGCTGCCCAAGATGAAGCAGCAGGGTATGTGGACCGTCACTGGAGTCTTGTGTACAGTCGTGGCCAAAAGTTTTGAGAATGACACAAAATTAGTTTTCACAAAGTTCACTGCTTCAGTGTTTTTAGATTTTTTTGTAAAATGTTCCTCTGGTATAGTGAAGTATAATTACAAGCATTTCATAATTGTCAAAAGCTTTTATTGACAATAAATTGAGTTTATGCAAAGAGTCAATATTTGCTGTGTTTACCTTCTTTTTAAGACCTCTGCAATTCACCCTGGCATCAACTTCTGGACCACATCCTGACCGAGGAATATGAATAATCAGTTTAATTAGTAATTTGTCAGAATTTTTGGGTTTTTGTTTGTCCACCCACCTCTTGAGGATTGACCTAAAATTCTCAAAACTTTTGGCCACGACTGTAATGTCAGAATATTGAGGTGATCTAGCGCACGACCAAGTCAGTGCTTGGTTCAGATAGAATGAAGGAAGACTTGCCTTCGTACATGTAATAGATTTTTTTAGACAAACTACTGCGTTCAAGGTTGGAGATTGTTTCCATTGTTGGATAAAAAGGCATCGCAGTGAAGTTCCAGACGTACCCACTGGTAACTAGGCTCCCTCTTCGTAGGTTCCCGCGTGCTCATCTTCAGTCAGATGACCAGGGTGCTGGACATCTTGGAGGACTACTGCATGTGGAGGAACTACGGTTACTGTCGCCTGGACGGACAGACGCCGCACGAGGAGAGACAGGTGGGCTTCTCACTTTGCGGCTTTTCTAAGTAGATGCGATTCGTGAGAGGACGAGCCGATTAACTGTTCAATTGTGTGTCTGTGCAGATCTCCATCAACGCGTACAATGAGCCCAACAGCTCCAAGTTCATCTTCATGCTGAGCACCAGGGCTGGCGGGCTGGGTATTAACCTGGCCACGGCTGATGTAGTCATCCTGTACGACTCCGACTGGAACCCTCAGGTCGACCTGCAGGCCATGGTTGGTATCGCGTAGCTACTCATTCTCTATTCAACAGTAACACAGGAGGTGGTTATAGAGTTTAGAGATGCTGTATAACTTTGACACAGAAACACGAGTCGTTCGAAGGCTGAGTACTCGACGAATCTTTTTCATTTCAGGACCGAGCTCACAGGATCGGGCAGCAGAAGCAGGTACGCGTTTTCCGTTTCATCACTGAAAACACGGTGGAGGAGAGGATTGTGGAGAGGGCCGAGATGAAACTGCGCCTGGACTCCATCGTTATCCAGCAAGGTAATTCTTCCCACCTGCTGAGATTTAATTTAAATGTTGACCTGACGTGTTTTTGCATCCTCTATATCAGGGGTGGGGAATCCAGGGCCACTATCCTGCATGTTTTAGATGTTTCCCTCTTCCAACACACCTGATTCAAACTATCAGGATCGTTATCAGGCTTCTGCAGAGCTTGATGATGAGGGAAACATCTAAAACATGCAGGATAGTGGCCCTCGAGGACCAGGAGTTGCCCATCCCTGATCTAGTGTTTTATAATTTGTCTTCCCTCTCTCCTGAAGCATACCTGAACGTGCCTTTTGCATGAATCTGGATTTGAAAACCAAACTGCTGCAGGTGTTTCTAACTGTTTGGACTTCTTCTTCACAGGTTGACTTTAGCGAGCTCGTGTAAAAAGCTCGTTTTTTTTCTCCGATGCTTCCGTCTAGATCACGTCCAGCCTGACCTCCGGTTTACCTTTTAATTCACAGGGGACGAAGCAGCGTTCAGTGAAAACGGGGTGAAACCTGTGTCTGATCTCAGCCAGTGTGATGACGAGGTGCAGCCTGGTACGATCGCCTGCACTGCTCATGCCCTGAAGCTTGAAACCCAGCTTAACCCTCAGTTAGCATGTTTCAGCTTGTGTGCAAACCATCAGTTAATTTATCCTCTTTTTTTTTTTTTTTTACAGTTAACTTTCCTTTTTTCAGAGCTGCTATCGGGGGAAACTTCCATCTTATGTTGCTGGTTTTCTTCTATTTCACCGGTGTCATTATTTTCAGCTTCCTCGCTCTAACCGATTTAATTTTGGGTTTTCCTGCTTTAAACCTGCTCATTTGCCTGACATTTATAGCCAGCTAGTGACAGCGGAGCCACATGTAGCTGTGTTGTTACCACAAACAAAGTGCAACAGGAGCTTATTACCCTGTGAAAATGCAGTCACCCACTTCGCGGGCACAGATCAGCGACTGACATGGAAAATAATGGCTCTCTGTGCCTGTAAGAATTAGCCCCCCTCCGGTTTGGGTCAAGCATGCTTTGATCGTAAATATTGAGAGTGGCAGCTTGTCCAAAGCAAAGTAGGAGGGAGGGTCATCAGGTTGGGAAGCCTCCTTGATCTGCTAAACAGCTCCTGAGAGCGCAAACACATGAAATACCACAACTGACCCGTCGCAGTGTTGGGAGGCTGAGCCGAGTGAACAAAGTGTCAGATTAGGATTTAACACGTCTTATTTTATGACTGACTGACGTCCGCTTATCCTGCAGCGGAGACGTCTGCAGAGAAAGGAGGCTTCGAAGCTGCATCAGAGCTCTCAGACATAAAGAGCGCCTCGTGTGAAGAAGAGGGGCAACCTGGTATGCCTCCGGTTGTTGACTTCCTGCTTCTTTTCAGCCGCTTGTGCCTTCGTTTGCTTCCCTAGCATTGTAAAATAATAGTTTGACCTTGTAGAAATGCACTTATTTGCTAGTTAGATGAGAAGATTGATACCACTCTCATGTCTGTGCGGTAGATATGAAGGTACAGCCGGCAGCTTAGCTTAGCATCAAGACTGGAAATGATCCAAAGGTCAAAAATCCATCAACCAGCACCTCTAAAGCTCATTAATTAACAGTCGTGGGAATCTTTTTTTTCTTCATAACTGGTTGTTGAAGCAAGATATAACCACGGACTGTATATAGAAATGGACAAACCCCTCATAGTTTCTTGAAGAGTGGTGTTGAAGCTCAGTGTGTAGGCTTTAACCATCTTGGAAGTGCCTGACTTGTCCTGATTTCCAGATAATCTAAAAATGAGCAAAAAGGTCAAGCGTTAATGAAGCAGGGATGGGTCCATAGACTGTCCCATGATAGAACTTACCTGTCACTCAAAGCCGCACACCTTTAAATATGCACACCTTTAAGCCTTAATAAAATTTAAACAGGTGAGGTTGATAAAAAATCATCCTCGATACAGTCATCTTGAATTGGGAAATTAGCTATAGAGACCAAAACTGCTTTTATCCCAGGAGGTAAACATGTTTATATCTGCTGTAAAGTTGTGCATATTAACATGGAGGTCTATGGGGACTCGCTATTTGAGCCAAACTCAAGTGGCCATTTGAGGAACTGCAGTCTTAGTGCTAAGCTTCCTGACTGTAGTAATAGACTGTATATAAAATATGGATGTAGCCTCTGTATCCAAAAAGTGACACCAATGCTGAAGTGTCTTAAACTCGCCAGCAGGTGGCGACTCCAAAGAAATCTGATTGTATAGAAGTCTATGAGACAATGACCCTACTTCTCACTTGATTTATTACTTCAGTAAGCATTTTCATAACGAGTTTATGGTCTCAATTGCTAGTTTCAAGTCTCCTTCAGCATAAAGTATGATGTTTATTTAGTAAATTATGCTCCCATTTAGAGTAAAGAAGGTATTTAACCAGGGGATGCTTTAGGGCTACCTTGTGATTAGCCGCCTTTAGCCGCCATGTTGCATTTTGAGGTGTCACATTAGAAAAGGTTAATGAAAAAACAGCAACATTTAAAGAAACGCCGTCAATTTCGTCAAGTTTTTGTACTCGCTTGAGATGTTTTATGACTTTTTTGATGAGGAGCTAATGCGCATAATAAGAGAAGAGGTTTCCACATAGCAAACATTTAACTTACACGACTGATCGGATGTTTCTGCTTCTTTCGTAATAGATAGTCAACAAACCAGTGGGTGAAGTCATCCATCTTTTATATACAGTCTGTGGCTATAATTTCAACTTTATTTATTATAAGTCTGCAGACATAAGAGTGGTATTGACATCTTTACATAGCAGATTAGATACCAAGAAGGTTTCATGACCGATGCTGCCTGCTGCTCCTGTTTATGTTCTGATCGTAAAATAAAGATTACTATCTGTTTCTTTTAGCATCATGGTTTGGAAAAGAGTGTGTTTTGTTTGGCTTTGCTCTTTTTTTTTCATACTCACCCCTTTCTGGCGGTTAATACTCTACTCCCTCCAGAACTGCAACACGATCATAAGCAGACTCGAGAGGCAAACATGTCCTTTTTTTAAACAAAAAGATGGTTACATCCTGGCTATTTCAGAATGAAAGGAATGGCCAAACCGCAGGCAGATTTAGGGCTCCTGTGATCTGTTAAACAGATGCACAGCTCCCAGTCGCCAGAATAATGTTGAAAACAGCTGAAGCACCACACGGAGCACCAGCAAACCTTAAATAACATCTGTGTGGGAACCTGAATGCAGTGCGTTTGCATATTCATCCTTATGCTTTTGAATTATATCTGTTATTCGCTGCAGTCTTTAACTGATGACATGCTGTACGTGAGCTTTTATTGATTTCTTTGCAGTGAGCGAGTGTATTAATCGGGTCATGAATGACAGAAACTCATTACTGACTATGCTCTCTTGTCTTTTCCATCCCTCACATCATGTTCAATCAGCAGCAGGAGGAGCAGCTTCAACAGGTAGGCTGCTGTACTTTATTGATTGCACTCAGACCCTATTTATTTACTGCACAGGATGGATATGAACACACTTATGGGCTTAGGTGGAAGGAAAAGTAACCCAGAGGGAAGGAGCTGCTCTCTGTAAACTGTTGTTTTATTAATATCTTCCATATATTGTTAGATTCATTATGCTCTATTGTTCTGAGTTACTGATGCTGTGTGAGAGCGCTTGGAGTGTACCATCTGAATGGTTTCTTTTACAGAGTTTAAACATAATCGGCTAAAATATGCATCAATTTTTAACAAGTAATCATAAATTCATTAATTAAGTTAGATTTTGCATTGATAAAAAAAAAGTAAGAAAACGTAAAAATGTAATAACATTTGGCATTAGCAGTTCTGTTTCAATATTCTATCTTTAAAAAATGAATTAGAATAATTTATTGTTAAAAGTTAATTGGTTATAGTTTTGAAATATTGCAAAACCAATTTTCAAATGGTTTAATTATTCCACTGATTGTTATTATTCTTATTCAATTATTTTGTACTCACTTTTTAATCATGCGACTGCCATAATTTAAACATCTTATTAATTTAAAAGAAATATGTCAACATCAACAATGGATTTCCAGAGGTGGTGGAGACCAAAAAGAAACAACTGTTTGCCACACAGACGCAATTTATGACTAGTTAGTGAATAGTGAATATGAATATTAGTGAATTGGAGAATTTGGCAGCTAAAGAGTTATATATGGTCCTTTGGAGCTGGTGGAGACCAAAAATAGAGCAAAAATACTGACTTTTTTCGTGAGAGACAAGCTAGTGAACATATTGACATATTTAGTGGCTTAAGAGACAGATATTTCCCTTTAGAGCTGGTGGAGACCAAAAATAGAGCAAAAAGAGAGACGATGTTGACAACTTTTGCAAGCCAGTCACAGTTAGAAACCAGTTAGTGAACATATTGACACGTTTAGCCGTTTAAGAGACAGATATTTCCCTTTAGAGTTAATGGAGACCAAAAATAGAGCAAAAAGAGAATTTATATCGGCAACTGTTTGCCACACAGTTAAAGACTAACTATTGAATATATAGGAGAATTTGGCAGCTAAAGAGCCAAATATTGCCCTTCTAGAACTGGAAGACCAAAATCTGAGCAAAAAGAGAGACTATTAGATACATTTGGAGAAAAGATGGTGAACAAATTGAAACATCTAGCTGCTTAAG
Organism: Chromis chromis; assembly: GCA_900302755.1. Classification (NCBI taxonomy): domain Eukaryota; kingdom Metazoa; phylum Chordata; class Actinopteri; family Pomacentridae; genus Chromis; species Chromis chromis. The sequence goes on along the minus strand of OMNN01094269.1, from coordinate 5,206 downwards.
AGCCAGATATCGCCCTTTGGAGTTGGTGGAGACCAAAATTGGAGCAAAAAGAGAGATGATGTTGGCAACTTTTGCAAGCCAGTCACAGTTAGACACAAGCTAGTGAACATATTGACATATTTAGCGGCTTAAGAGCCAATTATTTCCCTTTACAGTTGGAGGAGACCAAAAACAGACCAAAAAACAGGTTTAATCCTATTAAAGGAGAGTATGTCAGGGTCAGTGCTGCTTAATGTAAAGTAGTTTCACTTTAATGTAGCGACGTCTAAGTATTTTGCGACTAAAAGCAAATTAAAGTTCCATCACCATTGGTGCTACGAGGCCCTGATTGGTCGGTGGTGTGTCCTGGTAGGAGTCTAGCCAATCAGAGCTTCTGCTGCTGTGACTTTGTGGGAGGAACTTAATTTTTAGGCAACACGTTCTTTACAAGGAAAAAAATGAAATATGATGCATAATATAATAAACACACATTGTTTATATATACTGGATAAGTTTAAAGATCAATTATTCATCATTTATTCACACATTTATAGTTTTTTTTAATAGATTTTCTTTGCTTTAACTTAATTAACGCAAGACTTAACTGAATAAATCAACAATAAACCCTTTTAAAGTTTGAAAATATGTAATAATAGATATAACACTCCAGTATACGTACACTTTTTAGAGCTCTTCAGTACTTTGAAGACTTTTTTGGGGGGGTTACATTATTTTATTCTGCCAGAATCAGTTCAGGAAGACTTTATATCACATTTTAATCACCTTTTTTGACAATGAAAATGCATAATTCAGTGGTCTGTTCATTACGTTCACTGGAATGCATCATCTCTCCTCTGTCATCCCAGTGTGATGCATTACTGTCCATTTCCGTCTCATTTTGTGTTGACAGGATTCTTTTCCACCATTAATCACCTCTCAGTTCGTGGTCTTGCATCATCACCTTTTGTGTCTCTCTGTTCGTGGTGTTTTTCTGGTTAATGAGAGTCTTTTGTTTTCCGTCATGGTCATCACTTCTTCTCCACTTCTTTAATTATTTTTTGTTTCAATGGGGAGATGGAAAACGAGTGCTGTGAATGTCATCATTAATCTGCTTTCCAAACAAATTAGCGAGGCCTGGTTCTGGAGTCCAGTTCGAATTCGCTGGGAAGGGCGTTGACTTCATGGGAGCTTCCTGCTCTCCGGACCCAGGAAACAAGGCGGTGGGGGAGTGTGGGAAGAGGCTAAGTGACTCTTTATGGGCCTCCGAAGACCTCAGCTGCACCTCGGAGATTAGACGGGACATGCAGGCCGGCAGGGGGAGTCCTGAGTGGACCGGAGCTGTGGATGCTCAGAGGGCGATCAGCCTGGACGCCTCCGAGTGCCAGGCTGAAATGAGCAACCTCTCTGGGACGTTCTTGATCCGCAGCGCAGCTTTGGAAGACCTCACATCCATTGGAGATAAAGGAAAACAGGGAGAGGAGCTCGCTTCTGATGAACTGTCTGCTGATGGAGCAGCTTTTAAATCCTGCAGTGACTCTGGAAGCAAAAATATCCCTTCAGAAACACAACAGCAGACGCACGCACTCAGTCTGTCAGAGTCTAGCTTTGATTCCCATCCAGAAGACCTTCATCCAGCTCCCGGCAGCAGGAACATTTCCGACAAGGATCGCCTTTTTACCAAATTGCCATCTGACACGGCGGCTGAAAACAGCAGTGACTCATCGGTACATAGGGCCAGCTATTCAGAGCCTGACATTTCTAATGACTCAGAGATGAGGAGCAGTGTGGTTCAGACCACCGGCACCGCTGAGCTCCAGAAAACTCCCCCCCAAAGCTCTGCGGCCAGAAAGTCATTGGTGCCGGTCGCTATTTTCAAAGGTCTGTTTGCTGTCATGTTCACCAGTTCAGAACCAGTCCTCCTCAGTTACCTCCTTCCACTTGTTTGATTTACAACGCAGCTTCTACTCTCTGTTATGCAGCACTCTCCCTCCGAATATTTTCTCCGGACGTTAACTTTGACCCGAGGAGAAGCTTGTTGTCCTCCCTCCCCCCACTTTTAGCTTTTGGTTTCATCTCTCTCCATCTCTGCTCACTCTGCCGGTTATGCAGCCCGACAAGCCACTCTATGGTTTCACACGTGCACTCGGTGTGCGTTATGTGTCACGCTGCATGCCGCATACCCAACATCACTGATTTCACTTCTTATTTTTTGCCATGAGAATGTGTTTTTAGGCACACTCGGAAGCAAAAAGCTTAACTTACTGCACTTGGGTGATTTAAAGAAGGAGTTGCAGATGTCAGACTTTTAAGAAAATGGGTCACAATCTAAAGTTTGCTTCTCTCTTCTTTCTGTAGCTCAAGCAAAGATGGATAATGGAGATAAGGTATGTGAACAAGAGCATCATTAAAGTTGTGTTTCTCATTTATTTTATTCCTCCACTGTTAAAGGATCATTCTGGTTTAATAAAACTTGGGGGTTATGTAGCTTTGGAGAGCAACACACATAATCACTCATCTGCTAAACAAAATTAAAACAGAATTATTTGGAGGAGAACATTTCAACAAAATGTCCTTTGGCCTGAAGCTGCGCTCACACGGTGTTCCTGCTTGTTTACAACCTGTCTGGTTGTTCAAAATGCCTAAGTCACCCTGTGTTTACGTTACCAACTCGGATCTGTAGTAATCTTGTGAATTATGACTGTTGTCTGGCAGGAACAAAGGCAGAAGTTGCTCAATAACGTTTCTGTACCGTTGGTCAACATTGGTTTCTTGGAATCACGACCACAAACTTTCCCTAAAGGAATACTTTGTCATTTTCAAAAGTAGGCTTTTATTCTTTTGATACCACTCTTATGGCTGCATGCTTAAAGTGTGTTGTATAGCTGTTTCTTGTGCACGTAAAAGGTCTGCAAGCCCAAAGACGATGCCAAAATGAGTTATTGCTCTCAGAAAACTCTGCTTCTTACCTGAGTGAAACACCTCGTTTGAAGTCCAGGCTTTTCTTCTGTTACTTATCTATGTCACTGTGTAAGACATTTGCATAATGCCGGCCTGGCAGCTAGTTTGGTCTCAAATAAGAATGAGCAACTGCCTTAAAATCAACCTATATTTCCTTACTAGAGTTGTTTCTGCTAGGGCTACGTCTCTCTGCTTGTACTTTAATACATAACCGACAGCTGACAAATCACAGCAGACTGGCTTTCAGAAGGGGTCCTTTAAGAGACAGGAGCTAAAGCAAAGCGTTTCAGACAGAGGTGTTGCAGCATTGTACAGCACAAGACAAACTATGTGTTTTTTGAACATTAAAGCAGGTAAACATTTACTTATAGACCCCAAAAGTACAATTAGGAACTTGTAAATATGCAGGATATGGGCTCTTTAACTTAAGTCAGTCAGCAGCCAGTTAGCTTAGCTTATAGCATAAAGACTGGAAACGCCAATACTGTTTCAGGAGTTTCCCTGAAAGATGCCGGGTCAAGAAATGCTCAGTTACCCCCCATAAAACTGCATGTTTTACTCTAAACAAAATATATTTAGTGACCTGTAGAAGTGTTGGTAGGTGGGTTTTGGAACATTGTGACAAAGAACAGCTAGTTGTGTAACCCTGTTTTCAATCTTTATTAAGCTAAGGGACCTTTAATTGAAAGATTTAAGAGTGGTATCAATGTTCGCATCCAAGTCGCCACTAGACACAAATAAAAAGTTACCAAAATGTTCAACAGTTCTTTAAAGCAAGTGTTTTTTTTATCTAGACAAACCTTTATCATAGTGGTGGCTGCAGACAATATGAATACATCAATGTGAAACTTTTTAATCATATTTGACTGTAGATTGTCATTGTCAAAACAACTGATAGAAAAGAAGCCAAACCATAACTATGAATGTAAGACCCAAGTTGTAACAAACCAGAACGATCCTTAATCATGTCTGTGAAGGTTCTCAGTCATCCAGGTCATGGTTATCCTCGTAGTTTCAATCGCAGCATCTGGACTTGGTTGAGTTTTTCGAAGACGTTTCACCTCTCATCTTGGATCAAGCAAGTCCAAATGCTACGATTGAAACTACAAGGATAACCCTTAAACATTACATTCATATATCAGTTTCTTTTCTTCATCTGTCATTTGTTCAGTCATTCTTCTGTTTTGTTAATCATTGTCATCAGAGCTTTTGTTTTCCATTCATTTTCCCTCTTCATGAAAAAGACTCAAACCGCCACCAAACCAGCCTCTTCCCCTAAAAGACCATCCATGTCCGCCAAGGGCAGCAAAACGCAAGCATCCTCCAGAAACGGCCACAGCTCCATCCCCGTTAAAACCAGCAGCACAGGGCCCGGAGTAAGTACAGGTCTGAGTGCAGCTTAGAGGTTAGACCTGAGGGTGGCTTGACTGATGCTCGGCTTCCTGATTGAATCCTGTTAGAGAGGTCAAAGAAAGAGAACAACTGAGGAGGTTGTTCAGTCGGTTTGATTGCACCCAAACCTGATTTCTGTTTTTGTCACCTAACATTACCACTAACCAAAGCCTCGTCCGTTCCTCACTGATTACACTCATTTGCAAGATTTGTGTGATGACATGTCTTGCTTACTGCTGCCTGTCTCGCATCTAAATGACCGTAGAGTAAAAGCATCTCTGCTGGAAACTAAACTGTGTTGTTGAATTCCAGAGCGGTGCAAAGTCTCAAACTCCAGGAGCCAAAACTGGCAGAACTGCAGCTCAACCAGGTACGAACCGAGGACCTCGCATTGATTTGATTTTCATTTTGCTTCTATTGATTTTATAAGGATTAAAATTTAAACATTACTTATGATGTGTCATATTTTTTGTGATACAGCTAGTGCCAAGAAACCCCCTACTCCAAAAAATGAAAAAGGTAAAAAAGAAATAGCAAATGGTTAGAGATCACTTCTAGCCTCGCATGGCCACAATGCCACAGTCTGATCCGGATATCCTGGATCAAACTTGGTCCGCTTTTAGCCAGCACAGCTCCTAGTTTGTCTTTACTTTTAAGTTATTTTCCTTACGACCGCTACTCGATATGTTTCAAACCTCCTGACTCGTTTCTTCTCCGATTGCTTAAGATGGCCAGAGTGGACAGAGCAGCCCTGGCAACCCCAAATCCCCCTCTAGCCAAGCGCTCGCCGCAAAGGCTGCAGCCGAGGCCAACAAAGTGAAGAAGATCGCGGTGGTTCGCTCTACGCCCAAATCCCCGGGATCCCTGAAGAGCCGTC
>OMNN01094268.1:0-15149 GCA_900302755.1 Chromis chromis | reverse complement strand
GCGCTACTTCGCCAAACACCCACGGATGGGCTACCTGCCTGTCCAGACCATCCTGGAGGGAGACAACATGGAAACGTGAGGCTCTTACATTCACGCACACACACACACACACACACACACACACACACACACACACACACACACACACACACACACAAACACACACACACACACACACACACACACACACACACACACACACACACACAAGGGCAAATAGGAAGAGGATTTTATTACACTCTGACAACACACAACAGTGTGACCTGAATTAGAGAACGCATACACAAACATTCTACGGTCTCTGATTGCGTACTTACATATAATCTAAACTTACACATACGTGCAGAACACACATGCATGCAAAGCACAATTTGACAGCACATAGATTTGTCTGTGTTGGTGTTTATGCAGTGGTTAGTGTGTGTGTGCGTGCACAAAGCAGATACGGTTTTTGTCCATATCAAGACTGTGATTGATGTTGAATATTGTTGAAATGTGAGAATGATAGTAAAAGACAGTTCAAGTCAAAGAACCATGACTAAAGCCCAACTGAGATCAGTACCCATCTGTTCTGATGATTAGAAGGGCTGTATAAGGTTGTGGCCGTCAGGGAGCATCGGTTAGAATGCAGTCGAAGACAAGATGTTCCGTTTTGCTCTTTTATTTTTTATTTTTGTAAACAAAGGTGTATGTGGTTCTAAAACAAGAAAGGCCTCAACTATGATACTACATCATTACAAAACAACAATGAGCAGGTAAACATGGATAAACCCAGAGTCAACCACCACACTATCCACAATATTAAAAGTGAAACTAAACAAATAATTGTTCCACCTAATTCGTCCCCCTAAGAAGGACTAACTGTATCAGTGTCTGGTTTGGCAGGCAGAGTGACAAGATGAGCAACAGGCCTGGTGTATGTCTTATCCTTGATCTGGACCACTGGAGTCCTGATTCTTCCATCCTTTCCTTGGATGACTTCAGTGATGTGGCCCAGTGGCAGCTAAGGTTTAGCTATCATGACAATGGTTCCTGGTTGCAGCTGAGCAGGATCCTTGTGCCATTTGGAACAGGTCTGAAGGTCTGGGAGGTAGTGCCGGATAAACTGGGTGCAAAATTGGTCAGCTAACACCTGAGAGTGTCTCCACTGGCAGCGACTCAGGAGCTCTGATTCAGTATATACAACCTGTGGTAGAGGAGATTCGAGCTGCCCCATGAGGATCAATATCTGCTACGTCTGATGAAACGTAACCTAGTGGTTTAGAGTTTAATACCCCCTCAACTTCAATCAGCATCAGTCCTCAGATGGTGGGAGATCTGCCATACTGGGCACAGCTGGATTGGCTCACCACTTCTGACAGTCTGGGCAGGAGGGTTGGTGGCGCCCAATGGCTTCACGGCCATGCAGAATCCAGTATTTACGCCATAACTCTGCAAAGAGGCACTCTTGCTCCTGGGTGATGAAGGTTGTCCTGGATGATGAGCTGGGTCACTTTATGCCCAGGGTCTAGAATCGCTGTGTGAATAGCATCCAGTTCTAGCTGGTCACAACGGCGGAGCCTTCCTCCAACCTAGATAAGTCGCATGGTCTCATCATATTCTGGTGCTTGAGAGTTGAGAGAGTAACGTACTGGTGACAGATACTGGCTTACAGGTGCTCAGAGGGCTGAACTCCTTAGCGAAGCTGTCCTGCTGTGCTAGTCTCAGGACTCTGCTTCCTGATAATCCTCAGCAGAAAGACTGTCTGGGTCTGTTGCCGCCCCATGACGGGTCTGTGCAACAGCTTCTGCCAGTGCTCTGAACAAGGAGAACTTATTGGCATCTGGCAAAAGAGAAGTCTTGGCAGTCATGGTAAGGCAACAAACATTAGGTTTCCGCTATTCAACAGAATCCTTAGTCTCTTCTGCTGCTGGCTGTGTTGGCCCATTCGGGTGACTGCTGCAGGAATGCAGGGCCCTGCCTCCACCTGTTTTTATGAGACACTTCCAGCAGTGTCTTCCCCTGAGTGGTGTCATCAGCTGGGTTGTTGACTGAATCCATATACCTCCAGGCCCAGACGTCGGTCAGCTCCTGGATCTCGGCCACCCATGTTCCAGCAAATACCTTGTACCGACAGGAGTCTGGCTGGAGCCATGTGAGTACTGTTGTGGAGCCAGTCCAGAGAAAGACATGGATGGTCACTGACAATTTTCTTTGTCGTAGTGTGGCCAGCTGGGCAGCTGTCAGAGCAGCACACAGTTCTAGCCTTGGCATAGACTGCTGTTTTTTGGGGGCCACTCTGGATCTGACAGTCCGAAAAGACACTTCCACATGGCCCTGTTGGTTTGTAGATAGTTGTCGTAGATAGGCCACTGCACCATAGGCTTTCTCTGATGCATGGGCAAAGATGTGCAGATCTCTCTGGAGGTTAGAACTGTCCATTTCAGGGCTTACATAACAGCAGGGCAGTGATATCTGAGTGACATACTGTAACTCCTCCTCCGACATCACCCACAACTGTAGCACATCCTCAGCGAGTGATGGGTCATCCCACATGCTGCACCAGGATCTTGGTACGTGTCGTGAAAGGGACAATAAATCCCAGGGAGTCATATAGACGTACCAGGGCTCTGTATATATTGCCCATAGTGGGTGTGGGTCGATCCAGTGAATGGTATTTATACCTTAAGTGTCTGAGTTGCAGAGCCAGTGGAGTCCCAGGGCTAGCTCTTGTGGTTCAGTACCTGCCTCGTTGAGCCACAGCTCACTGATCTTAGACCTGGCTTCTCTAGGCAGATGGCTGATGACCTTAGGTGTATTACTGGCCCACTAGTGTAGCTCAAAGCCACCTGTAGCTAACACTGCTGTTAGCTTGTCCACCAGGCATCGGGCTGCCTCCACAGTGGGGTGGCTCTGCAGACGGTTATCTACAGTGGGGAGTTAGGGGAGTGGCATAGCGCTGTATCCCATCAACATTTACTTGAATGTTCTTTGCCTCCAACAGGTGGACTAATTTCTCACCTCTGTAGGGGAGGACATCTAGCTGCCACAATCTCTCCACAGTCTGCAGTAGCTCAGCGGTGGGCAAGAGGGTGGAGATATGCAGGCACTGCTGTGTTGTTGGCTGCTGCTTCATGTACTTGGTTGGCCCCTGGAGTGTCCAGCCTAACCTTGTTTTCACTGCAGCTGGCCCTCCTGGAGGTCCCAGTCGTACAGCTGGTGTAATGAGGTGGGGATAATCTGACCCAATCAACAGCAAGGGCTGCACACTGGTGAGTGTCTGGAAAGGGAGGCCTCTTAGGTGTTTGTAATTCCTCTGCAGAGCCTTTATTCTGTACGTGTGTTCGGCCAGGCCCAGTTGATCAGCAGTGAATGCTCTGTGAATCTTAAAGGACTTCTGGGGCTGGTCAGCTGGGGATACAGAGAAAGACACTGCAGTACCATGCAAAACCTTAAGGTCCTGCCTAACAGTTATGATAACTAGGTTTTCTGGCTCACCAGTGAGCCTCAGGCTCTGTGCTGCTGCCGGGAGGAGAATGGTGCGCTCCGACCCATCGTCTAGGATGGCATATGTTTCTACGGTGTGCTGACCATTATGCAGCAGCACCTCACTCACTTTGAGCAGGACCTGACTGCACCCAGACCGTCTGTCCAGGTACAGGACTTCATTAGTTGTGCTAACAAGGCAGGATGTATTGTCAGCTGTAGGCTTTATATTCACGTCGTGCAGAGCTCACAGATGTTTCCCCTTGCTCTTCAGACGACAGTGTGCAGCTTGGTGCCACATCGCTGGCACCTTTGATTGGTCTTGATCCACGCTGTTTTCTCTGCTCTACTGTCAGCTGTGAAAAGTCAGCACATTGATCAAGAAAGTGCTGTGTGTTGGTGCAGTAAGGACAGAATGCCGTCCTCTCAGGTTGCTCGGCTCTGGGGGGCAGCTTTCCTGCAGCTGGCCTGTGGTATGCAGGACGCTGGTGCTCCTGCTAGTCTTTCCATCTCGACAGAACTCTGTTTTGGATGTCTGTCCACTGTCCCCTAGCTGGTTTAGCAATGCCGCTAGTGCTCACACCCTCAGTGCAAATCACTTAAATCCACTGGTGTCACCACGAGTGATGTCTGGGTAAGTAATGCACGCACACTGAAGAAGAAGGAACACAGCCATCACACTTCACATATAACATACATATACTGTTTCATGAACACTCTCTTCTAAACCTTCCACAAACACAGAATGAGAGCAGCAGAGCACAGTGGCCTCTGATTGTTAATTGTTTGATTGTCGATGATAATAGCTTGACTCAAATAAAGTCCTCCCACTGCGTAACACCTCTAAAGGTCAAAGGTCTTAGTAACAAAATGCATAAGTGTATTTCCCAAAGAGTTGAATTCCTCCTTTAAATGTTAGCCAGTCAGTCCAAATGAGGCATTGCCTTTGTGCATGACATTTGGGATAAGTTAGTTCACCGGACCCATGACCCATCTGACATTTGCTAATGACTTTCAAGTGTTATTTAGTGTGACTTATGGATGGATCACACACAGAGTGAGAGAATGTACTCATGCAGAAACACACAAAACACACACAAAAACAGCTGGATGACTTTAACATCTGGAACTTCATAACTTAAGCAGCAGAATAAACGCCACAACAGGTGCTGGGACTACAGATGTTAAAGATGTTAATTCTAAATATATACCACTGCTGAATGATGCTCATGTTAAATGATAATGCTGCAGCTGAAGCAGGTAAAAACTTGCCAATCAGCCAAATCAGCTGACCTATCAGTCGTCAACCTGTAGTCATGAATATTGATGATTATGTATCCAGATAACCTGTAATACTGCTTTTGGCAAAAGATGCACGATCAGCAAGCAAAACAATAACAATGTACAATGTAGGTATTGGCACCTAAGGAACAATGATGAATGTGTCACTAGTATTTAGTCCAAGGCCAGGCATTAAGTGCTATGGAACAGTGATGGATATTTACACATCTGCAACTTGGTAACTCTGTTATATAAATACAGAAGAAAGAGAACTATACCTATATTATGAGAACTTCTTAGTTTGTGAATATGAAGATTTTAGTCTGTAAGTAATGACTTGGAGACTAAAGCTAACAAGTACAGAATAAACATGCACACAGTTATATTTGGCCAGGATTAATGATTCACTCAATTGTTTGGTCTATAGTGTAACAAACACATACACACCTTTCGTATTGTACTTGTGTGTTCTTCTTGACGTTACTTTAGAAAACGTCACTCGCATGCCAGTCATAGTGATGCTTTATTATACCTGCAGTGCTTTGCAGTCTTGTAAGTTTTATTTTTGAAATTTGAATTGTTAGTGAGCAAGGCTGATCAGTCAATATTCAGTTCTTTACCACTAGTGATGGTTTGTTAGTGCCAGTGCATGTACCTGGACAGTATTACTCATACCTTATCATGCTGTTGTTTGTGTCAGTCTGGTACCATCCTCCCCCTCCCTCATCAGCCCTCACTGCTTTACATACTACAGCTGTGCAGTGTCCTCCCACTTCCTGTGTTTTCATCTCACGTTTTTTTGTCTTTCAGTCCTGTCACTCTGATCAACTTCTGGCCCGTAGACCATGCGTGAGTACACACATGCACGCACACCTGCCCAAAACACACAGACACACACTCACACTGTACCTTCAGTTCCTTCTCTCTCTCTCTCTCAATGTAGCATTAGTTATCCATCAGTTTGACATTATAGCACACACTCAGTCGAACTAGATTGGGTATAGACTTATTTCCTGTCACGGGTGAGTGTGTTCATGTGTCAATGTGCCCAGTACTTGTTTTTTTGTAGTTGTTTGTCTATTTTTAAATAAGTCATTATCACACATGTAAATTGTTAGGATTAAATGGATGTGACCAATATTATGTTGTCACACTGGGGTTAAAGTTAAATGCTGTTAACAGAGAACCAAACATTATGCAGGTTTGCTAGAGTTTGGGTTAGGATTAGGGTTACACACAATAACAACATCATATTTAGCATGCAACAAAAATAAACTAAAACAATATAGGTGTCAAGCTAGATGTTAAGCCTTGGTCCCTCTGCAACAGTAGGGCCACAACATCGACATTTTTAATTTATTGAATTGTATAGAACTAAGAAATCTCAACTAAGCTGTGGATGTTTTTTGCCAGTTGAACACAGTGACATACACAGTGTCACAATCTGTAAAACATCATTCCTGTAACCAGTAGGGTCATACAAGCCCCAATCAGCATATGTCAAACCTTTCATTACTTCATCATGAAAACTCATCTGTTTGGGCTCATAGCATAAAAACATTTCCACATGTCAAGGTCTCTTGTAAAGGAACGTTTGAAGGATTTTCAGAGAGTCCGACCTAATCTCTTAAGGACTACAGCACTGCAAGATAAGTTGTTAGAATTCTCAGAGACTCTTGGTTGATGATCTTTCTCTCTGCACACGAGCTGTGAAATATTAGATTTGATGCTTCTTTTGAAGTGAAGGCAAATTCCAAGCTGGGAGTGCAGGATATGATATCGATATCAATTATTAGTAATCAAGAAAGGCCAAAGCTGATGACACTGTTCCAGGGTAATCTGTGGCTGCCTAACACAGCCTGAGTCACTGTGAATGCAGCTAATGTTCTGATTTGTGGAGATGGCTGTGCTTCTTGTTCAGTTTTTGCAGGTTGTGTCTCTGCTAGAGAGACGTGTCTGTCAGTTAGGGCAGGTAGTTAAAGTTAATCTGACTTAAGGAAGATGTTACGGTGCTCCAGATAGTGTTAGCCACAGGCAGAGCCGGCCCTACCCAATGTGGCGCCTTAGGTGAGATTTTATATGGCGCCCCTCCATCTGCGATTTACATACGCTTACAAAAGAAATCCAATAGCATTGTTTTGTAGTAATTTTAATTGGGCATTGCTTTACATTTGAATCAATGTGAGCTTTTCCATTTTAAGAGTTAATAGTAATAACTAGTTTTACTATAATTATATTGAAGGTGAAAGTTTTCCCGATTTTGTGGCGCCCCCTGGAGGCCACGGCACCCTTAGCATTTGCCTATATTGCCTAATGGTCCAGCCGGCTCTGGCCACAGGCTAAGAGGCACCGCAAACCTCCGTCATCAGAATAAGTTCCAGCTACACCACGTGTCAACACCTACAAAGGAATTACTGTTTTTTTTCTGTGTAAAGCTAGGAATGCTTGTGGAAGACTGCGGTGTTTAATAAACCTTTCAGCCGTGTCTCGTGTGTGTGTGTTGATAAGTGCCTCCTGGTGGGATTAATGGGCTGTTTTTTCTTTCTGTTTCTCTCTCACAGGCCTGGCTCATCACCTCAGCTCTCACATGATGACACACACACTCGGATCGAGCACTACGCCAACCGGTAACATAACCACTGCATTCAGCAGTGGCTCTTTGCAGTGTATTCTCACAGTGTTGCAAGCAGAAAGCAATGAAGCAACCTTCCCCATGCTTTTTTTGTTGCATTCCCTGTCATTGTCCTTAGGTCTGCGAGCATAGCAGATAATGCCTCCTCTAGAGAGCCCTCCCTACTAGACACCAAAACCATTTTGACTGATATGATTTGGAATAAGGAATTAGGAGGAAATGCTAAAGCGCAGCACACTTCCTGCATCGAGATGTCTGTCTTTCTCCCCACTGTGCTCACGCAGCCATTAACTCACAAGGGATCAGTTGCCCTAATTCTTTCCTGACGCAGTTCTGAGGATCTTTCGGTCAACATTTCCTCCTTATTCCACTACACAGATCTAAACGTCAGTCAGTAACAGCTGTTGGTCATCATTTTAGTGGTGTTTTTTTCAGTCAAATTGTAAAAATAAACAAAAAAAAACCTTTAAATAACAGATCAACTATATACAAGTTGTCTCCTGTTCACCACCCAGTGAGAGATTTTAAATCTTTTAATCTTTTAAAATATATTTTGAAATTGAATCATATCATTATGTTGAAGATATAAACACACCTTTCAGACGTGCCATCTACAGCCACACCAAACATAATCGTTTTTTGCTTGTGTTGTTGGCACATCATTTAATATAGAGGCCATTTGTGTCACACTGTCTTGTATAATCCTTTAAAGATTAGTTGAAAGTGCAGAAAACTTGACTGAGAATTGTGTTTCTTAACTATCAGTGTAAAATCTAACCACTATAAAAACAACCTAACCTTGACCCTAGATTTAATCCTGTTTAGCTTCATGAAAACAATGATGTCAAGATGTAAATGAGAAATATCCCTCTCAAAAGTCACCTCAGTTCAGGGGTTCAAGTTTGAAACCCTTGACATAGTAATTCTTAAAACAACTTAAAATGCAAAATAGTTGCCATTTAATTCAGGTCAGTTTTAGTAGTTACCACTTAACCCTCTGAACCTCAAAACCCACCATCTGGTTTGAAAAGCATAAACAAGCACAAACTGTAAACAAGCCCCCGGACTGGCAAGAGGTTGAGGTGGGAAAGTGAGAGTGACCGCTTGTCCCAGTCACCACCACTGTGGGCCCTTGAGCAAGGCCCTTAACCCCTGTCTGCTCCCCGGACGCTGCACCGCGGCAGCCCACTGCTCCTAGTATGTATAGTTAAGATTAACTTTGAATAGGATGGGTCAAATGCAGAGAAGGAATTTCACCAAGGGGATCAATAAAAGTTAGATTGTAATAGTTCCAGAGATATTGTTGTTCAAACAGCCTTACATTTCAATATGTGAAAAAACCCTGCTAAAAGTTTTAAAAAAGCTTCAATCTCAGAGAGTATTCAATATATCAGTCTAAATTTTCATATATATCTTTATATATATTCACTTTTATGCTATAAACCTTTCAGGCAAATCAGAGATGGTCGAGCACAAATAGTTCTAAAAGTTTTCAGATGCAATGTCTGACTTTTTCCAGTATATTTCTTGACATGTAACAGACTCTGATCAACTCTATCATCAGCAAAGACTCTGTGTGCATCCTCTGACAGCTCTGCACCAAACCACCATGACAATCTGACCATTTTAAACAGAATGTGGTTTTTCCTTCCCCCTTGCCTTCAGGAATCAGCCTGTGTGTCTTGGTTGTGCAACAGACATGTCCTTTGCGTAACCTCGAGGCCTGTGGAAGGTACCCTGTCAGTCTGAACCCAAAACATTGCATCTTCACACATCTATTCTGGTTTCAGAATTGCCGTTTGCCCTTTGAAAAACACCCAATGAGCCAAATGAAACCTTCACACAGTGGAAAATAGCAAAAGCGGCCTCCCAGCTGGCATGTATTAAAATCCCACATTGTCCCAGTTCTCTCTTTTTTTGTGTGTTGTTGTTGCTTTTGTTACTAATTGAGTCGATTTTCTTTCTTTCCCTGGACTTGTTTTGACGTGGGATTACAGTTTCGGGTTAGAATGTTTTGACCAGTTCTGTTCCTTTGTGACTTTGGCGAGCGACTGAGCCAAATCTGGATAAACTTGTTGTTTTGCCTCCGTGTCCGTACAGGCCGATTATTTATTCTGTGAATGTGTCATTCACAAAAAGCCACTGTTTGTTCTGGTGTGAGTCCGTTCGTGGAGACACTGTAGAAAAGTATGTAGAAGTACTTGTATAGTAGAAAAATGGCAGGAATAAACATAGAGACTTGACCCATTACTGAGTTTGGTCACGTATTTTCATTGTTGATTATTCTGTTAGATATTTTCTGCATTAATTGATACCTTGTTTTGTCAGAATATAGTGTTTTGTTTCGTCCATACCCAATCATTACTCGCACTTTTTTTTATAGTACAGATATGTGAGTGGCAAAAAATGTATTTCTAAAATGTTAAATTAGGCCTTTTAGCAAGAAAAGCTCTTAAAAACACCTTTTCACTGTTTTCTTCCATTTCATAGGCCATAAATCACATGAAGCTGCAGATTGATTGATAATGACAATAAGCTTCCTCATGGTAAACTGCAGTAGAAGCTGTTGGTAACCTCAGCTAACACTGAACCAATGAATAAATTCATTAAACCTGAGAGACCCGGCTTCTCATGAATACAGGAATATAATGACTGTTGAACAGACTGCACTGCTTATGCATACGTCGAGCGGCTCGGCAGAAGAAATGAAGGACGTCACTCTTGTGTCTGTGTGGATGTACGTTAATGCATGCCAAGCAGCTTCCTCTGCAGCCATCTGCTTCTCCGTCCTGAAAGGCCTCTGATCCTCGGCCTTCTGCTCCGACCGCCGACCAGCCCGGCTTCCCTCCGGAGCTTCGTTGGCAACCTTTCCTTTGTGAACCCGAACGTGCAGGGACGTTTGGTGCAAAGTTCAACCTTTCTATCATCAGATCAAAACCCCTGCAGGGAAAGAGCTCAGATCACACCTTTGATCAAACCTCTTCTGTAAGACATCAACCCTGTCAGATGAAGTATCTCAAGTAGCTCAAAACCAGCAACGTCTTCTCACATTCAAATGAATTTAAAGTGGATCTTAATGTTTTTATTAACTGAATAATTATGTAAAAGTGGATATTGTCAATTAGCCTGTAATGTTTTCATAGAACTAAACAGGTTTGTGCTTGTACAATTGACTTCACAACCATTATTTTTAGCAAACTATTTTCACTATTTACCTATTTTAACTATTTATCCATAACTTTTTGCATATATTTTATCCATTACTTTTTTAATCTGTTCTGTCCATTGATTTGGCATGTTGGTCATTTGAATTGTTTATTAATTACTCTTAGAATTTATTCATAACTATTTATCTATTACATTTAGTTAACTAGTACAACTATTTATCTATTAGTTTTAGCTAACTGGTACACCTAATCTATTAGTTTAGGCAACTGGTATAAGTGTTTATTTATTTATTTTAGCTAACTGGTACATCTACTTATCCATTACTTTAAGCTAACAAGTATAATTGTTTATATATTAGTTTAGCTAACTGGTACAGCTGTCTATATATTACTTTTAGCTAAATGGTACACTTATTTATCTATTAGTTTAGCTAACCATTACAACTGCTAATTCATTGCTAGCTATTTCGACTGCTTATTGATTACTTTTAGCTTCTTTTTTTTTTTTTTAGCTACTTTTAGATATTTCAATGGTTTAGTCATTTATCTGCTACTGTTGACTGTTATGGCTCTTTCTTCATCACTTTCATTACTTCACTGCTAGCTGTTTTAACTTTCTAACTAACTTTAGCTATTACAGCTGTGTGTCCATTACCTTTAGCTAACTGTACAAGCCATTGTCGTCATTTTACATATTAGTTTTATTACTTTTAGCTTATAGCAACTTCGAGCATCTATTTCCACCTATACATTACTTTTTAAAATCTCAACTGTTTCATCCATCCATCTTTATCTAGATATTTGAACTGTTTATTCATTACTTTTAGGAGCTTTTTAAAAATGTTAGCATAATTTGGTTACTTTTTCCTAGGCCTGCACAATTATAATAATCATTATTTTGATCAATATTGAGATCACAATTATTAATCACAATTATTCATTGATGTTTACATGTTTGTGTTGCTTGGTCACACTGCTTTCATTCCCATGTTGTGTTACATTCCTGCTAATGTCTAAGTTATTGCATCAAAAAAAATATTCACCTGAATTCACCTGAGTGTTTCCTAGAGGCAAAATATAAAAATGTGCCCAAAACACTCATTTTGCTGAACATGTGCTTATTGATAGACGTTGCAATGCACTAATATTCCCTAACACTTCACGTGCAGGCTACAGTAGAAGCTAGTCGGCTGTGCACGGAGAAACCTCTAGTCTCCATTCAGTTGTTGCAGTGTAGCGGCTCAAACAGGTTTGTGGCCAAAAACTAGTTGTCAGATGTCAGATTTGTCCAAGTTGAAACCACATGATTTTATCTACTGAGCTGTTTTATATGTGCGGGGCATTTAAAATGTCAATATTACAGTAGGTCACATTCAATAATTGTGGGAGGCCAAAATCACATTTAACATTTCATCAACTGTGCAGCCCTACTTTTATGCTGACTGTCTTTATACACTCTAATAGCTGCAACGTGTGGTGTTCAAGTTTTACAGTGGACTCAATATATTGTTTTTCTTGAAATCAGATTATAATCAATAAAAATAAGTGCTTCACTGCTGGTTGGAACGCACAGCGTGGATGAATCTATTTGGGTCAGACGGTTATTTTCCTCTTTCTACCCATGAATCGGCCTTTATTTCTCCCCAGTGTGGATGGAGTTATGACCTTCCACAGCTGGACAACTTTCACTCCAGTGAACAGCTGCTGTTTACCGTCCTAATCACAGGCAGCTGAACATCCATCAGACCACTAATGAATAAAATTGCATCATATCATGCCGTCCCCCACTGTAACTTAATGATGCTGCATTCTCTATCACACATGCTCTCTGTAGCCTTTTTAACTCGGACCACCCGCCGCTCCTGCAGGCGTTTACAAGGATTGAAGCACCGCGCCTCTGTGGGCAAGTGTCTAGAAGACTCATGGGCAATTTTGAGCTGTAAAATTACCGCTGAGAACTGTTAAATGCACAGTTTTATGCTCTGTTGCATGTATTCAAGACCTGCAGACTGGCTTTTTTAATTCTCCTGCAGTTAACTAATTTGCTGTTATAAACTTCTACATTGTTGGTGTCTGTTGTTTATGTAGAAGCAGAGGTCTGGTGAAAAATGGAGAGAAAAGTTCTAAGCGGGACTCATTACAGCTGCTCACAGTGACAGAAAACATGTTTAATAGTGCTGTAAACACAGTGTGAAGTTGCGTGCTTATTGGCTTCTCTCTAATTAAAGTGGGAGACAGAGGACTAGTTAAAAACAGCCCTCGTATGTGATCCTGCATGACAAACGTCACAAAGTTTGACTTTGGAGAACCGCATGTTCTCAACAGCTGTTTAACTATGTTGACAGTAAAATCATGTAAATGTGTAATCACAATATAAACTAGCTCGCCATGAAGGTGTGGACTTGATCTGCAGAAAGTGTTAAACTAACTGGATAAATGGTAAATATTTTAATTTAGCTGTTATGTTATAGCTTTTCCTTTTTTTCAAATTACATATAATATCTAGTAAAAATCACAAGAAAAAAAATTTAATTTACATGTTGACTGTCAAACATGTTAAAATTGTAAATAATATTTAGATCAAAAATCTGTATTTTTAAAACTAGTAATTCATTATTTTACAATGTGTGGCTATAAAATTACACTATTTTTTTTACTGTATTTAATTAATAAAAAAAGTATCGAAAAATAATAAATAAATGTTTCAAATGTTATGGATTTTCCTGGTTTTGTTAAATTACAAATCATTATATAGTAAAATTGCAGAAAAATGATTAATTTATTAATTTAATATGTTTACTGTAAAAAAAACAACAATAAAATAAAAAATAAAAAACTGTAAATGACGCCCAGATCAAAAATCAGTATTTTTACATATGGTAATTTGTACTTTTAGAAAGTTTGACTGTAAAATTGAAATATTTTTACTGTATTTAAATCAGAAAAAAATATTTCATAGATATTTGCCGTTATTTGAAAGAAAAGGGATCTATGTTAAAGATTGAAAAATAGCCGTCACATCCTGCCGGACAAACGTCACAAAGTTTTCTTTTGGAGAACTGCATGTTCTCAACTGACAGAAAAACAATGGAAAGAATTGCAAATGAAGTGTGAGAAAAGCCCCGAAATACCTTCCTCTCTTTCTCTTTTTACCTATAATTGTTAGATGTAAATGTCATGGTTGAGAGGTCTTTTGAATATCCATGAGCACCTTTTGTAACTCGTTCGCACTCCGGCTCCATGAGTGAGGAAACCCGAGGGCTGATACATGCAAATGCTGTCGAAGTACTTCACCCACCTGCAGAGTTTACCTCCCCCCTTTTCAGCTCACATCTGCACCACATGATCATTATGTAGGGCCGAGGTAAATCATAGAGAGCTGCACTGCCGCCATAACAACACTACAAACTCATGATATGCTCCTCATTTCTGATTGATTGTAACTCTATTTACATCTCACAAAGTGTTGTGTACAGAGTAATGTGTGGTTATTCTTTTCCAGAGGCCACTAAATTAACATAAAGTGCAGTGGACCACCTTCTCCATGAGGCATGCAGTGTTAGAAAGAGGAAAATCTGCAATGGACCTGCCAGACAAACTTCCTAGACTGTGTTTTATTATGTCAGTGGTACCTGAAACAATGTGCACTAGTGTGTACAGAGCCATCAGCATACAGATGGTTAGTCTGCATTTGGTCTTGGCTTCCCAGTCCATTCTGTAATGCAGAATGGACTGCACCTTATTATTATTTGTCTATAGGGAAAAAATAAATACTCTAGGTTGTTTGTATTTCTTTAAACCAATCAGTATTTTGGACGCAGCTAAGCAAAGGATGTAACTTTGGAGTTCCCCCAAAATAGTGACGGAATTCTTTTTTTTAGCAGCAGCAAGCAGAACTCCATTTACTCTTGAGAACCTCTGTGATTTCCATTGTGCTTGCAAAACTCCACTTTTCGTTTTTTTCTGGTCTGGAATTTGCCTAAAATACGTTGAAAATTTTTAAGTTTTGCAGTACATTGTGGATTGACTGGACTGTGTGCACGGTTAAAAATCGTGTAAATGTGTTATTACAAAAGAAGCTAGTTTAGCAGCTGTGTAATATACAGAGAACATACAGCGATCAGCCACAACATTATGACCACTGACAGGTGAAGTGATTAACGTGAATCATATTGACACTATGTGGTGTTCTGCTGGAAAACCTTCGATTTTAACATCCATGTTGATGAGACTTAGACACCCAAATAAACATTGTCCCAGAACAAGAACACTCCCTCATGCAAGTGGAAATCCCAAATGTCACTGGCCTACCTTGCAGGAAAATGCACCCCACCACATGGCAAAAACATCAAACAATCAGGAACATCTTGAGGAACATGACAATGGCCCAAGATGTTGATTTGACCTCCAAACTTCCTAGACTCCATTCTGATCAAGCATCAACAGGATGCAGTGGAACAAGTTTGATTGACAGAGGCCCCACTGCACAACCCAGAGTACCCAAAGGATCCACTGCCAACGTCCTGGTGCCAGACCCCATAGGACACCCTGAGAGGTCCTCTTGTCCATGCCCAACGGTTCAGAGGATTTTTGACCACCTAAGG
>OMNN01094267.1:0-12744 GCA_900302755.1 Chromis chromis | reverse complement strand
TTCACTTTTAGCCAAACCGACAATTTTGCAAGCAGAATCCAGCAAATTCAGGTGTGTGCCATTTATATTACTTGGAAAAAGAAAACGACAAGTAAACAGGGGTGAGCAATTAGCTGATTTCTCATTAAGATCGCATTTTAAAACAATCTAATTAGCTGATCAGAAAGGCTGCAATTTAGGTTATATACGGTCTGGCCATTTAATTAGACTAATGTTGTAATTCAAGTTGATTTAATTCGCGATTTAAACTTTTAGGGGTTGGTAATGTTTGCGTATTGATCACTGCATATTATGAGCCAGAATTTGGATGGTGTCCCATATTTTAAATCTATTACATGGTGAATACTGAACCAAAGCCTGAATTTTAAACAATTATATTGGATATGTTCCCCAAAACATAAAATTCTAGGGGTGTATACACCATATATGACTATATAAAAACAGGATGATCAATATTTAAACCCCTCAGTAAACTTTCTCCCTGTCCTGATGCTGAGCCGAGGTCTTTCACACTCTCTGACCCTGATCCCTCCGAGGCCATGTAACACTGGAAAAGCAGGGATCAGTGGTGAAGTAGGACACAAACATGAGCGGGTTGAAGGTTACAGTGAGGTTAGCTGAGGACAGTAAAGATAAGCAGGAGGGGAGGAATGTGGCGGTGGTGGTGGGATAAGAGAATAACATGACGGAGGATGATGCGGGTTTATGCAGCAGATAAGCTGTAAGAAGCACAAGGTCAGCGCCACGGGACAAACAAAGAGATGAGAGGATTTAGAGGTCACATTTTGCTTTTGACTGTGAGTATTCAAGACTAAACTAATAGTTTAATGTTCGTGTCCTCAGTGTGTCTGGATGTGACATTTCCGAGCAGAGCTTCGAACGCTAACACGGTGACAGAGACACAAACTATCAAAGCCTGATTACAGTGACCAGACGAGATCAATGGGCATCAACTTAACATCGATGTTCACGCCTGGAGCAATGTTATATAAAGATTTAAAGCAGCGACGAACTTTCCGGTCATGTTAAACCTCTAGTGGCCTGATGTGGCTGAAAGGATTTGAGATCATGGGGTTATTGTCTGAGCATCAAAGCCTCCACACTGAGGTGAGAAAAAAATCCATTATCAAACATGTTCTTCTCAATTAGCTTCTTAAAGAGCCCCTCCACCTTTAAGTTTAATTTAACTTAAGTTTTGAAATATCTGTTTATCGCAACCCTAACATTTTCCCAAATGCACTATGAAATGAATTAAATATAAATATAGCTAAAGCCAAGCCAAATTACTTACTTACACAGTGGGATTCGTCACTTTTCGGAAACAAAATGACCAAAAAAAGAAGATAAAGACGAGGTTATGCTTTTTTATTATTACCGCAGAGCTGCTGCTTTTTTCCTAATTCATATTTTGGGCGGAAATAATGTTGAGGCACTTATTGGAAATCCAGTGACGGAGAAACACAGCTGCTTCCTCTTGCTATTAAACCACCTTTTTCATTACAAAATAAGAAAAGGTAGTGGATTTAAGGAGGGACCTTGATGGTTTGCTGATTCATAGTTCATTTTATGAATCACCTGAACATCACTGGTTACACATTTGTCCTTTCTGAATCATAGCTTGAAATCTAAAATATAATGTCAGAACACTTTTTGCTGTCTTTATTTGGAGAATTACTAAATGAAATGTGGAGTATCAGGCTACGGTATGGGGTTTCATCATGTTATATGTTAGATTTAGAGCTGATTTTTTTTTAGACTTTTCTGACTAACTTTAACTCATTTCATTGGTTGGAACCACCCTGAAGCATGGATCTTACACCTGCTTATGAATACCAGTTGAAGAGTGTTTTATTGTGTTGTGATATGAGCAGTATTAAATAGAGTAGTAGATCTTTCCTACTGCTTATAATCCAATTTTTGCTTAAAGATATAAGAGATATCCCAAATAAACCCATCTAAACCTGCTACTAAAAATACTAAATATAGTTATTGTCTTACATTTGTAGAGAGAACTTCCATTAAACGTTGGAAATAAGGCTAATGTCTAATGTTTTAAAGTGTTTATTTATATATTGGAATTTAAGGTATATTCAATTGGAATTTAAGGGTTGGTTGGTTGGATGGATGGACGGACGGACGGACGGACGGACGGACGGACGGATGGATGGATGGATGATGGATGTATGATGGATGGGTGGATGGATGGATGTATGATGGATGGATGATGGATGGGTGGATGGATGGATGTTTGATGGATGGATGGATGATGTAGAATGGATGGATGGATGGATGGATGGATGGATGGATGGATGGGTGGATGGATGATGGATGGATGGATGGATGGATGATTGATGGATGGATGATAGTTGGATGGATGATAGATGGATGGATGGTATATTTTATTTCCTAAACATAAAACTTACTTTCATTAAAAAAAGAAAACAAACCCAGAGAGTTGGTTTCATTTCTTACATTTCGAGTGATTTGACTTTTAAGCTGTTATTTTGTTGGCACGCTACTCCTAAGCACTTCTCAACCTTCTTCTGAAAGGCGCTTTACATGACCGAGTAAGTGTGTAAGCAGCCCTGGAGGGTACAAGCATTCTGCCTATACGGTACACAACTTTCATGCATGGTACGTCATATGTTTGAATGAGTTATGGCTGTTGTCAGGCGTGTACACAGATAACAAGAGCTCTGAAGCGAGACAGAAGAGGCCCGACAGGTCCTTGGACTCCTGAATGCAGCTGACCTTGTCTTGAGCACAGTTATCGAGAACCCGGTGAAGAGACCCTTTACAAAGGCCAATTGGGGTCAGTGAACATCCACGTTGAGTTAAGTGCTCAGTGTTCATGCTGCATCACACAGAACGTGGCCTTTGAGCCGTGCTCGTCATATGCCTCTCTGCACATCTGTAGGCAAAGCAGCACAAAGCTCCATTAGATGTTCACACGAACATGCGCCACGGCGGTGATAGCTCTGCCAATCAACACCTGCAGATTCCAATCTTCACTGCTCGTACCGCCGAGAATCAACAACTAATTCTGCAGCTCGTTCTTTTATACTCCCAACCTTCCCGTATAAAAGCCTCTCCAGCTCAAACTGATTAAATAATAACTTCCCAAATCAAAGTGCGGATCATAGTAAACTAAGAGAGCCAGACAGTTTTCTAGCAAGCATAGCAGACAGAAGTAGAATCTGTGCATTGTGTTGTGTGTTGAGGATAGTTCATATTAATGCTATCAAGTTTTACAGCCCAGTTTTTGCAGGAAATAAGTGCAGAAACTAAAAAACAGGGTAAGAATTTTAACTGATAGATATCATCATCTAATTACTACCAATAAGACAATAGTTTTTGTCGTACATGCTTTCAGAAAGGTTACATTTAAATATGCACATTAAGTCATACATATGTAGCAATGGCCCAATTTGCATTAATTTCCATAACAGAAATCTGAGCACTGGATAAAGACATGTCTAAAATTTTAGGTATCTCTGAAGAAGCCTCTACACTAGTTACCCGTCTCTTTTAGAATTGATTTTAAGATCTCTTTATTGGTTTATAAAGCTCTTAACTGTCTTGGTTATATGTATTTATCAGATTTGCTTTAATCTTATAAACTCTCTAGAACCTTTAGGTCTTCTGGAAGCAGCCTTTTAATTAAACCAGAAGTACTTTGTGTTACATTTCGTTTGTATGAAAGGTGCTTTATCTACATACGTCTGATTGATTTATTGATTGATTGATTGATTGATTGATTGATTGATTGTTTGATCTCCTCTCACCACTCCATAAATCAGAAATTACAGACAGAAAAAAATCTATTTTAGCCATGTTTTAAAGGGAAATGCTAGAATAATAAAGTGTGAGAAATTAGGCTATGACTGATATATGGACACATCCCTCCATAAAAAAGTGTTACTGAAGGACAGGGTTTAAAAATAGCCTTTGAAAATATGAATTGTAACATTCCATATAATTTTCATATCGGGAAACCATTATTTACAGGTTTAAAAAAAACAAAAAACTAATATAACGAACATTTCTATGAAACTTACCAAAATCGCTTACAATAAGACATTTTTTTAAAAAATTAGTTTAACTTATTATTATTAAGTTTTCTGAAATACTACGTATAAAGATGCTAATGAATGTCATTAATTATGAACTAATTTGCATCAACGTCCCACACACAAAGGGTAGGAGGTGAATGAACACCTAAATGTGTATTTTGGATGTTTTCCTTCCATTAGTCTGAAATAATAAATCTCAAAATTGGCCAGTGCATAAAAAAAAAACTAAGATATTTTTGCCTGTAGTGTCTTGCTGTGTGACTGATTAGTTACAACCAATTATCAAAATAACAGAGAGCCATTTTGGCCAAGATAATCACATTATGTAATTCCCGTAATGACACGTTCCCTCAGGATCCCATTCAGTGTATTAATAACACCAGTTAATGTTTCCTTGTTCAAAGCCGAGAGCCAAATGTGACCTTACTTCATCAAGTCATCGTTTATTGATCCCGATGAGGCGCTTTCAGTTTTCGCCCTACAAAGCGTGGGGACGAGGTCAGCGTTTCCCCTCCCTCAGGACTGAAGGGATTTCATTCAGTGCTTTTGCTCAAGGACACTTCAGCAGTCAGGTGGTTGGAAAAAAGGACTGTAACTGCAACAAAGGCTTGTGAGCACCTGAGAGTCCTTTTTGTGCTAAAATAAATAAACAAAACAAAACATAAAAAGACAGCTGGCTCCCACTTTTGTCCCACAGTGTGAGATCCTGAGTTTTAAATAAATGCTCACTATTGAAATATTATCCTTAGATGAAAGTAACCAAGGGATCAGAAAGCCCCACGTGTAATTTACACCGAGGTCAAACGAGCATTGATTGTGACACCTCGCAGCCAAAGCGGTCAGCGTGGACAGGCAGTGAATTAGCCAGCAGTCAGCAGGTTGTGTTGTCTTTATTAATGGCAAGGGACCTGCTTCCTCTCTCTTTCTGTCGCTCTCCCTCTTTCTTTCTCCATTTCCTGGCACGGCTCCTAATGGGCGCCCTCCATCAACTCATTACTCAGACGGATAAAATGGCTTTTTATGTGGCGCCGGTGAAGCCGCTCGGGCTGCAAGCAGATTCGCGAGCAAATGAGGAGAAGTCGAGGGAGCCCATTTTCGGGCCCCCGATAGAGAAGTGCGAAGGATTTTCCTCACCATTATTCATGAAAAATGACTCGCTCACAATGAGGTATTCTGACTCAGAATGACGCAGCGCTTGTTTGAGTGGCAGATGGAAATGTGTTGTTGGATTATTCTGTCGCCCCGCCAGAAGATAGCGGCTAAAAGCTGCGTCTAATTGCCTGAAATGTAAATTGACTTTTAAACGAGCAGCAGATGTTAATAGCCGCATCCATTTTAATATGGGGCCTATAAGAAACGCTGGAATACGTGCATCCAAATGGTTTCCTTTGAGGCTGAATATTGTGAAGTGCTTCTGCTGTCTGAATGAGAGAATTGCTCACGTACCTGATGCCTTTGATTTGTGCGATGCTGTGGTGGGAGATCCTCGACAGAGCAGAGATCACCTGAAATAAACGAGAAGAGAAACAGTCAAGAAACAATAATTTTTTGCAGCTTTTTGAACATCTTTAACATTAAATTTTCAAGATCAGGATGATTACACACTAAATTAATTAAGATCAGACAAAACACTACCAAAAAAGAGAGAAAAACACAGTAACAAATGGAATAAAAAGTTGAGTTAAAGGCAGCAATCACTTGTTAAATAATGAAAAAAACTAAATTCATACTTTAACTAAATTCATTTACTTAAGTTTTGTGCTTAAATGCAATTTAGAGGTACTTTTTTTCTTTTTATTCCATTTGTCACTGCCTTTTTAAACAATCTTTTTGGTAGTTTTTATGTGCGACTCTTTATTTCCACTACATTTCAGAGGGAAATATTGTAGTTTCTACTCCACTACACACATTTCCACATTTATACACTCCACATTTAGTTACTTTAAAGATAATGATTATGTGTAATGGATCATATAACAAGCTTTTAAAACAGAGATTAAACCAGTGGTCTCCAACATTCTTCTTTCTTACAGAAAGCAGTGTGCAGTTGGAGTCACGTTGTAAATGACTAAATAGTGATTTTCCCCTCTAAACTTCTCACCTGGTTTTATTTCAATAAATGTACGAATGATCCAATATTTCAGATGAGAGAAAAAGTCCAAAAAAACTGAGTTGTGCATCTGAACTTAGTTTTTTCTTCTTTTCTCTCCTAATAAATCACATTTATCTGGTGTCTCTGTACATACAACTGGATATAAAGTAGTTCAAACTAACAGTAGCCTGCTGCTGACACATTGATGCTTCAGTATTAATAATATCATGATGCCATATATATTAACATATCAGTCAGAGGGACCAAACCAGAACTTTTGGTACTGCTAATACTTTTACTTACAGTCTCGAACAAAAGTTTACATACACTTGTAAAGACCATGTATAGCATAGTAGTCTTTTTAGTAGTCTTGAGTGTCCAAGGACTTCTATAACTCTGCTGGGTCAAAAATAATAAACATACAGCCATGCTTTATTTGGTAAATGTTCCTTTGGCCATTTTCACCGCAACTAGCCGCTTTTGGTAGCCATCCACAAGCTTCTTGTTGTATCTTTGACCCTCACCCCTTGACAGAATTGGTGTTTTGTGACACCGCAAACTCTTCATAAACTTTTGTTCATGACTGTAAGTAGGAATTTTACTTGTAATGGAGTATTTTTAAATAGCTGTAATGGTATTTTGAGTAAAGGAGTTCAATAACTCTTCCAACACAGGTAGCATTAGTTAGAAAACTAGTCAACAAATATAAAATATTCCACAGAGGAAGCTTCAGTCTGAACTTAAAAGAAAAGATGCTCGTTGCAGCTCAACATCCACTGTTCTCCGAGGCTGATTATCTAACATTATGTGTTTCTTAGCAACCCCTCTCTGGTGTATGCAGCTCCACACAGGACTGTGTGTAAACATAATGCAGGTCGTCATGCATAATAGTGACATCCAAAGACATGTAGTGCACAGTCACGCATGATCACACATATACACCTTGTTTTTGCCTTTCCTTGTTTTGCGTAGTTTTTCCCAACCTCTATAATGTTTTACTTGCGTTTCAGTACTAAAAGGTTAAACGTGTTCCTGCATTTAAGCTGATTAAGGAGTCACAAGTAAGTGGGCTTATAGCTGAGGACAACAGATGGCGTGCTTGCAGGCTCTACAGAGGCTAGTTCAGGAAAACGAGGGGAAACCGTCACCCCAAAATTGGGCAGACACACACACACAGCAAACGAGAAACCCCGTCTCCTGCGGCTCATTACCCACTCCTGGGTGTATTTCAGGTTGCAAAACCGTGGCAGCGCCAGATGTCTCCTCGACAGGGAGGAGAAAATTGTTATCTCAACCCCTCTTCCTCGGCAGGTGTGTCATCCACGGCCTCTCGTCAGACTCCCTCTTCTACAAAACACACAATGCAGCACCTCAGCGCCGGCGCTATTTAACATTCAAGTTGAGCCGGCGCTAATGGCTGTTATGAGGAGAGGACCGGCCACTTTAGGGACGGCAGGGTACTCGTGGTGAAGCGCTGTTGACCGAAAAACCTCTCTCCATTCAAGGTGTTGAACATAATCAGTAGAGGGATGACGTTACATTCATTTACATGTAACCACTCCATGGAGGGAAACCTCGACGGGGCTTAGACACATGATAAGGGGTTACTTCTCAGTGCCGCTAAAGACCCATGTAATAGGCAGTCGTGTTCTCGCTTAATGGTTCCAATATGGGACCAGTCTACCATTACGCACCTACTTAACATATATTCTTTGTGGATAGAGACTAAAATGGAAAGAGGGAGACGAAGAAAGAGGCAAAAGAGAAGGGAGAAGAATAGATTTCTAATTTAGCTCCTCTGTTTAGCCAGCGGTTTAAGAAATCACTATGGATAAACCCATTGTGCAGATCGGTGGCATTTTGCCCACCTGGACATGCTGCAGGGAGGGATGGCATATGGCACGGTGCCCAATCATTATTATTAACTCTGGAGGGATGACCGAGAATATAGCAAACGTGAATGGATGAACGGACGGACGGATGGGCGGATTCGGTGGGTAAATTTTGGCATTTAATAGCGGTTAATATTTAATGCCGCCCGTTGCGATCAGCTGCGGTCGGATCCGGCTAAACGCAGCTGCCTTCAGCCAGGTTTTGGTTCAAAGGAGGAGCCGAGCTGCTGGATCGGAGCCAGAGAGGTCACAGCGGGGCCAGAGCGCCGCCCGGCCTGGGGAGACAAGACATTAGTGTGCCAAGCGCCGAGTAGCTAGCGTGACTTTCACACATCAGAGGGTAGAGGCTATTAATATTAAATATCTCCAGTTTCCTCAACATTGAGGAGTTTGTTCTCATTTCTTTTTTTTTCTAAGTTCATGTTAGCCTCACGCACCATAATGTGAAAAATATGTCGGTTCGTGACTCCCTCTGGCTGCAATGAGAAATGCTAATTTGCAATCTGTTTTCAGGGCAGTTGAGGAGGGGGGGGAGATTTAGAATGCCGTGCCGAAAATGACAATAACACGTCTAATCTATATATTTAATGTGGAGCTACAGCTTCATTGTGGGTGTCAATACATGGAAGTCTGGATTTGATGTTCTTTCCAAACACTGGAAAGGTAACTTTTCATCGGACTATCCCTTTTAAGAGCGCGTCCAACAAATTTTATGGACGTCTTTTCTGTGTTTCATAATGTCACCCCTCATACTGTGCAGCCTTCTGCTTAAAGGTGGCCTCTCTGTCTTTCTTCTCTCAGCCCATGTTTCTGTGTTTCTCTCTCTGGCTCCAATACACTCTCGTCACCCTCTTCTGATCCTTTGGTTCAGTCAAAGCCTTTGAGTCGCCACACATTATTAATTTCCCTCTCATCTCGTACTCCCCAGGGGGTCTTAACTCTGGGGCTAGCCAGAGAATAAAGCCTCTTTCACCCCCTCTAGGAATATGGAAAATACAAGTCACACGATGGAGAGATAGCTTAGGTTTCCCAAAGCCCACAAACCAATATCTTACCTTAATCACAACCCTAACAGCCTCTAGCATCTGCCTAACCCACATCTGACCCCTTTTGTCAGTCAGGAGGATATAATTGAGGATGCACGTTATGTCAAACAGCGGCACTGACACTGACATGCAACATTCACAATCCATTTACTGCATAAAAAAAAATTGTATGCATGAGTGAGTGTGTGTTTATGTGGAGGGTCGGGCAGAGCATGGATAAGAGTGGCATCCGTGGATTAACTGCGAAGCAAAGCCAAGTGTTTGCAAACACACGCCAACCTTACATGTCTCCTGACTCGCCACATGTGGCCTCTCGTCCCAGCTGGGCACCAAGCGCCGCCACATGTGACCACCCGGCAGCCAATCGAAAAAGACCTGCTACTACTGCCGGACCCCGGTTCCCCCGGGCAACGGCGACTGAATATGCACGGTCATCAATTGCCACTCAGATCAAATCCAAACTGCAGCCATATGCTATTAACAGTAGGAAGGCGTGGCTGTGATCTGATTAAGATCTGAAAACATGCACAAGAGAGAGAGGCTATCGACAGTCCGTCACAAAACACACCCGGCTGCCACGTCAGTTTATGCAGTCATGACATGATTATATCTTGCGCCGCAAATCAATGCAAGCGTTGGAAGTCGTCCAACAAAGAGGCAGAATTAATGAAAAATTCATCACATTACTCATTTTTGTCTCTCTCCAACAGCTAACTCCCTGATAATGTGAGATATTTATGAAGTATTCACACTTTGATAGGACAGCATTGCTCTGCTTATGCCAGCCTGCCAAAGTGGTAGGCAAGAAGCGAAAGGGGCACCGAGCGGGAGAGCTGAGAACAGATGGCTGAGTGGGAACCCTGCGTGCCCATCAATAATAGACAGACAGAGGAGGGATGGCCGAGTCGGTTTATGTGTGAGTGTGTGTGTGTGTGTCCCACTGTCCCAGAGCCTCCGGGAGTTTCTGCCTTTTACAAACCGTCTCTTATTCTCTGACCTTTTTTTTTTCCTGTCTCTTTTTTCTCTCCCTTTTACAGATTCTTTTTTTGTGCACCGAAATGTTCTGAATGCTTCTGCTACACAGGCTAGGATTGAGTCTTTATTCATACAAGGTGCACTGACAGAGTTAATGATGATGAAAGAAGCAAAAAAAAACTTTAAGACGAATACTGACGCATACAAAACTACATCTGAAACAAATGCTGTTAACAAAAATGGTAAAAATAAATAAAAAGGTATTGAATCAGCAATAAATATAGCTAAAAACAACAATATTCAGTAACAGAAGACAGAGACAAATCACAACAATCCACACAAATGACCACAATAAAGCCATACAACATTTATAAATGTTGAAAAAAACACACAACAGAAGTAAATTAATAATGCAGAAATACTTTTCTGAAGTAAATAAACAACCTAAAAACTAACGAAACAATAAAATAATAGCCAAAATAATAATAAGACGAACTCACTAAGCACTTGGGAACATCTGTATACCTGCTTATTTTTGCAAGTATTCAATCAGCCAATCATGTTGCAGCAGTGCAATGCAGAAAATCCTGCAGATGCATATCAGAAGTTTCCGTTATTGCTTATATCAAACATCAAAATGGAGAAAACATATAATCTCAGAGACTTTGACTGTGATTTGACATTCTCTGAAATGGCTCATCTCCTGGGATTTTCATGCACAACAGCCGCTAGAGTTTAGTCTGAACGGTGTGACAAACAACACAAAAAATCATCCAGTTGGCAGCAGTTCTGTGGACAGAAATGCCTTGAGAGAGCTCAGAGGAGAATGGCCAGAGTGGTTGGAGCTGAAAAACAAGGCTATGGTAGCTCAGATAACGGTCTTTATAGCCGTGCTGAGCAGAAAAGCATCTCAGAGTGAACAAGTTTAAGGCTGCAATGGTCGCAGGCTCACCAATGGAGTGTTTTCTTGGCACACATTGGGCCCCAAATACCGATCAATCATGGTTTGATTGCCACAGTCTATCCGAGTGTTGCTGCTGACCATGTGCGTCCCTTTATGGCCACATTTTATCATCTTCTAATGGCTACTTCCTGCTAGATAATGTCACAAAGCAAAAACCATCTCATGCTGGTTTCATGAATATGGCAGCGATGTTCTGTGGACATCACTGTCCTCCCCAGTCACCAGATCTGAATCCCTGGGATGTGATAGAGCAGGGGATCAGCATTAATGTAAAGCAGCATGGACCTGAATCTATAATAAGAAATAGAAATAATATTAAGAATACCCAAAATAAGTAGATTCACTTCCACCATCCAATTTAAACCTGAATCTCATGCACTAGGTTTGACTGCACACAGCAGCAGCGCATCTTTACACAATGACTGCTGTGCAAGAAACCTCATGAATGACTGCGATTAGTCTCCAAGCATCCGCTCATGTTAAAATTACCATCGGGACCCGGGCCTGTGGTAAATCCTGATTGCACTCAGATTGGCACCTGCCACATTGCACTAAATCCCCTCAAAGCGGACCTTCCAGCTGCTTGATTACAGGGGATTTCGCTGCGTACGTCTGGGCAAGCAGAGCCTTCGGGTGGGCCTTAGGGACTGAAAGAGTGCTGCTGCTGACCCAAAGACCCTTTGCACTATCGGTGCCAAACAAAACAGCTGTAAGCTTAAACAGGGCCCACACACCAAATGTACAGATTCCTTCTTATGTCCATGATTGAAAATGTGGGTTAGCTTAACATAATGCAGATGATGCTAAAAGTTTGTAAGCCTTCCAGAAATGCATTTCCTTCAACCCGCTGAAGTATCGATGCGAATATGTACCACCAGATCAATTTTAGAGCTTATTTAGCTTTAGGACCTTGGGCATTGATCTGATCTGAACCTGTGCTGCTTGAGGGAAAAAGGGCAACAGTGGCTAAAATGTGCAAATTGTTCTCCATAGATCGCTTCGGCCCGGTCAACACCTGCCAATGTGCTGCAGCCATGTCCATGACCTGTCCCATTTCACGCTAAATCACCAGACATGGGCCTGCTCACTTATGCGTGACTACGCCTGTGTGTCAGAGGGTGTCTGAACATGTGTGTGCCGAGCTGGAGGGTATTAGCATGGTGCTGTGCATGTGAGCGTACACATGTACACAGGAACACACTTCAATCAATGGGGCAGTAGCCTATAGAGGAGGCAATATTGGTGAAAAAAAGAAGATGATGGGTTGAGATGGAGCTTAAGAGAAGCTCATCCAAGTGACTAAGATCTAGAGAGGAGATTGAAATTGACAAAAGAAAAAAAAAATAGGGGTGCAAGAGAGAGATAGCGAAAGAAAAAGTAAAAAAAAAACAACAACATACATGTAGTGTAAAAAAAAAAAGGGTATGTTTTCTTTGTTTCGAGAATTACTATGAGATTTAAACACTTACTTTCAGCTTGGACAATGCATCAGGACAATCAGATTTAATAAACACTGATTAGCCACAACATTATGACCACTGATAGGTGAAGTGAAAAACATTGATCATATTGGTACTATGTGGTGTTCTGCTGGAAAACCTTGGATTTTGCCATCCGCGTTGATGAGACTTAGACACCCAAATAAACATTGTCCCAGAACAAGCACACTCCCTCATGCAAATGGCAATCCTAAATGTCACTG
>OMNN01094266.1:0-11324 GCA_900302755.1 Chromis chromis | reverse complement strand
AGCACACACACACACACACACACACACACACACACACACACACACACACACACACACACACACACACACACTGTACAGGTACAAGAGTCTGTCACTGGAGGGTCATCGCCACATGAGGCAAGTAAATTACAGGAACCTGTTAAACATTAATGCGCTTATTCCAGTGTTTCCAGTATCTGCACATTATATCGTCTTATATAAAGAATCAAATCTAGTGTTTCTATTGATATTCTGTTTGACCAGTATTGGTCAATATGTGGCTTTAAAGAGAGTATGTTTATAGTATTTTAAATTTAGCAGCTGCTCTACTTACATAGTTTTTCACCCTTAGATTACCTCTATTTATTTATTTATTTATTGTTTTCCAGTGTCTCATCTCCAGCAGCTATCAGCAGATTCCAGCTCTGTCCCTCCTCTTCACTCAGATAATTCTTAGTTCCCTCCTATTTTGGCCTTGCAGTCAGAAAACTGTATTTTTTTTCTATAAATATATATATATTTTTCCACAAGCTAAGTTCCAACTCCTCCAAATGTGCGCATCTTCCGTGTCTCCCGCTGTGCGCCTCGACGCAGCTGCGTGGGTGAACATCCATAGAAAGAGAAAATATTCGCGCTCATTTGAAAGTTACCAAACTACAAAATGGCATCACCCTGGGCGCCGCCGCTCAAATAGGTCAGAGCTCTTACAGCTTTGTTAGGCGCAGACAGAAGCGGAGGTTCGTGCGCTGCGGTGTTGGTGAAGTTCAGTGTCCGTGTCTGTGCCAAATAATTGGCAACCGATCATTAGAAAAAAACAAACAAAAAAAAGAGACGCAGGGCCTGATGCCTCTGCATGCAAGGACAGCACGAACACACCTCCGGGGAAATATTTACAAATCTGGAATTTAATATTTGTGCTTTCCTACAGAATTAAACCACACGACACGCTGCACGGAAGTTCCAGTAATTGTGCCGTTTATTCCGGTGCGTAATTTAGCGGAGAGGAGCTGCTGGATAAGTGACTCCGCGCTGCTCTGATTCTGATGAGGAGAGATTCCGCTGATATTTAATACTGAAGAATTATGACAGGAATTTCACATCCTATTTGTAAAACCCCAAAGCACTAAAATGACTTCTTCTCTTTAACTTTGAATCTCAGATCAACTGTATTTAGAGGGAGAAGTGAGAGTTTGGCCCAAACAGCGCACCGACATTCCTCAGCATAAAGACACTATCTGATGAACCAGTTTGGCTTAAACCCGTTTTAAAAATCTGATCAAAAATGTTCACATTAGTCACCATCATTATCTACTTCAGGTTTTTTCACAATTGTCTTTATTGTTTTGTTTCGATGAGTTCTGTGGAGAAGGTATTTATGTGGTTAGAAACAATTTAATATTGACTGTGTAAAATATTCCACCCGTTTTAGACACAGAGACACACAGTTTGAGGCTCGCTGGCTTTTTAAAAGACATTTCTGTTTGGATTTTTCTCACTAACTTCGCTGAACAACCGCATCAGTTCTGTGTCTGTGTGATTTAGATTTTTGGATTTACGCACAATGCGTCCTGCAGGAATAAACTGTAAAGACATGTTTTTTTAAAACCGTCCACTCAGAACAGAAAGCTCACAGTTATGAGTGAGACTCTGGAGGAACGTGGCGTTAATTCACCGCAGCAGTGGAAGAAACACACACTTCTCCAAACATTTACAATTTCATTTAATTAGCTCGAAGTGGAATTAAAGTGTTAGAGGATTTAGAAACTTTTACGCATTAATTCAAAAGCTGCTGCAGGATTCGTTGTTGGGTTTTTAAACTGATTGTTTCTTAAAGGGCCTCTGATGTTCACGTTTAAAATATTGTGATTATGTTTTACTGTCTATACCTGAAAACGGAGCCGCTGATCTGCTGAAGTGTCCTTGAGCCAAACATCTGAATCCCCGTCAGCTGCAGGGGTTTCCTGACCTCTGATCTCTGGGTAACGGAGGAGTTTCCTCCTCTTATTTTACTGGGTAACTTTTCTTTAACTAACCAGCGGCTCCGCGTCGAGGCGCAGCGATGTCTCCAATTACGCACAAACAATCAGAGCTGGATAAAGGCACAGAAAGGTTTGTTTTTATGGTTGGAGATGAATGAAGAGAAACAGAATAAATTAATTAAAGCCAGTGTTTATTAAATCATCATGGAGCTGAGTGCACCTGGACAGAAGCATCCTGCTGCAGCATTAAACCGGAGGGGACGCATCAAATGATCCAACCTTACATCATGGTTTTTATTGAATAAGTTGGGAAGAAAACATGTTAAATTTAACTGATCATGTATGTGTGTCACAAACTCAATAAATATATTCATTTAAAAAAACAGAACAAATAAAAGTCCTGTTAAAGTTGAATTATAAATGTAGTATTTAGGACTTTGCGGTTTTTACGCACATGCCAGAAGCCGGTGAAGTGACTTTGTTACCCTCCGCTCCGCTGCTCCGCTCTGGCTGGCGCCGTTTTCGGGGCTCCTTATAAATAAAATCCACCGTCCCCGGTTCCTCTTCCTTATTGGTCAGGTGGAGCCGTTACCTCACTCCGGGGCCGGTGACGCAGCGTCTTCACGTATCCTTCATGTGCGTCTCTTCTTGTTTCTTGCTGAGAGTCTTGCAGTCGGACGGACCGGCAGCGGAGCGGAGAGTGGCGGCGGACCGGGTGCGCTCGAAACTAAACACTTCCCATCCCGGGAGGAGAGCGGCGCACAAGAGCAGCGTCTCTCTCTCTCTGCTTCTCTACGAGCTGCTCTCTCTCCCTCCCGCACACACACTCACGCAAGCGCGCACGCACGCCCTGCATACGTCTCCACTTTGCCGTAGTAAATTACGGCATTGATCTGAACGGCGGCGGCGGATCCGTCTCTTGTGTTCGTCTTTTCTTCGACGGAGCGACTTGGAGAAAGGCTCGGCTCAGAAGTAAGTAGGGACACTTGGTATTTATTCCGGTTACCGGCTGTTTTCTGTCTCTGGATCAGATTCTGTCACGCTTGTCCCGCGCATCGTGTGGATTCGATCTAACTTCACGGTTCATTCTCGGATCCAGATGGTTCAGTTTAGAAACTACTTCTGCTCAGTTTGTGCGTTTAGTTTCCAGCTGCCTCTGTATTTAAGAAGTAAAGTTTCTGATTAAAGTTAGTTTTAAATCCAAAGTGACGCTTTGCTCGCTGCGTTATTCTGGTTGGTAGTTTCTCTGTTTTACTGTTCCGTCCTGCGAGTTTTTTTTTAATCAGCAGAGTTTTTAAATCCTAATTCTTATATTATATCCTGTAAATAAAGCAAATGGAGCAACTCCAACTGTGGATGGAAAACAAGCGGATTTATGACAGTTTTACTCCAAGAACTAAACTTTCTACTGAGAGCATGTTTAGTGTGATTCCTTCTTTATTCTGGACTAATTCCTGTCTGGAAGTGACAAACGTACTCTACGTGCGTAAAGTAGCAGCTTGTTTTCTGGACAGCGGTTCTCCGCTTAGAGCGCACAGAGTCTTTTCACTCCTCAGCTTCACATTTTTATCTATTTTAAGAAATACAAACGTTATTTGGTTGCTCTAGCGAAGCAAGCCGAAGTAGAAATAGTTTAAATCATGACCATGAGCTGTCATAAAATATTAGATTTCCAAAAATCATTTGGGCTTTTTTTTCCACGTTGAAATTTTAAGACAAAAGATGACATGGAAATTGTAGATAATGTTGAAGTGACATCTTTAGATTTAGTAGCATCAGTGCAGAAACAGAGAGAAGTTAATTCAGTCACACTGTTGTTCAATGGAAATGTGACATTTACTGTTATTAATCAGTTACTTCCTATTTCAGTTCTCCACTGCAGAGAAACTTATTCCTGCTCCTTACATTTAAACTGCAGTTTCAGTTTTGATACAAAACCACACACACAAACACACAATCACACACACACACTCTCTCTCTCACATCTCCTTTCAGCACTCACCTTTATGGCTCATATGAACAATAATACACAAGTTTGTCCAACTTCTTTTAAATGAATTGACAACGAAGCTTCATGTGTGTTTTTAAGTGTAACGTTTGTTTTAGTAAAAATAATGTTAACAGTATTCAATGACAAAGTTCTGAATTCCTTTTCATATTTTCATCCTCTACAGTTTCTATTTTATTAAAGCAGACAGGAAATATTTGCTGCTTTTAAGCTTCAGTTTGACCTCATACACAAATTCAAGATAAAGTCATCAAGCTCTTTGGACCTCACAGATCTACATTGTGTGTGTGTGCGTGTGTGTGCGTGTGTGTGTGTGTGTGCGTGTGTGTGTGTGTGTGTGTGTGTGTGTGTGTCTGCGTGCGTGCGTGCGTGTAAGTGTAAGTGTAAGTGGGTCACTGGCCGGCTCAGTGTTTTTCTGCTCACCTCTCGGTTACAGCAGAGAAACTCATCATCATATTCAAACTGTCCTGTTTGGAACCATCTCATCTGGTTCTGTTGTTGACAACTGAGAAAGCATCTCATTAGCTTCTAGATTCAGTGTGTTTAATACGTTTCTTTATTTACTTTATTAACACTGGACTGATGAACTGCTAAACTGTTGTATGAAGCAGCTTTAGTTAGTGAAATATTTCCCTTGTCTGGACCCTAAAATCATTTGCAAAACAGATGCAAACATGGAAAACGCTGCTAGTGTATGTGTGTATGTGTGTGTGTGTGTGTGTTTGTGTGTGTTGTATGTGTGTGTGTGCGTGCGTGCGTGCGTGCGTGTGTGTGTGGAGGCAGATATTCACCTGCACTATTTACCTGTCTATTAATATCCAGAGTGTATTTCTGGTGACGCTTTCTGGACAGTTTTTAAAGTTTTAAAATTTAATTTGATGCCTTAATTGAATTATAAAACAACACTGGAACAGTGGAAATGAGCTGTGCAGTTGATTTAAATCTGCCCTGAATCTGTTGTTTCCTAAAGATTCCAAGTTTAGATGATTTAAATAGGCATTTATTTTTAGGATTCACAAGTTTCAGTCGGTGTAATTCAGTTATAGGAGGAATAAAACCAACCTCCATCCAGAGCTTCACTGCTGCTGAGATGTCTGTCAGCCAAATAGTGAAAGGGAAAACACACCCAGCTTTAAACATGAACTACAGGAGGATCCTGTTAAACCCCAAGTGGCAGCATTTATAAGACTAACATTTAAAAACTTTTTTCAACAACATCAAAATTCTCCTATTTCAAAAATCTGAGATAAGAACCAGTTTTCTTTCAAAACAAAGAATTAAGAAGGACAATAAAGGAGGAAAAGTCAGCTTTTCTTTCCTTCACAGTGGAGTTAAATCCCTCAGACAATAAGAGAAGCTGTCGATTCTTCAGCTCCTCACAAGATGCACAAATCAAGGTTAGGCCTCAGGGGACGAGCAGGAAATGGGAAATTATTCTGGTTATTACAGGCAGGTGCTACTTCTCTGTGGGAATATCTCCTTGAACTATTTTAAAGAGTATTTCTCCTACAGTGGCTCTCTGGGCTTCTGGTCAACAAATATAGTACGAGTCCTTTTTTTTATTTTGTATTCTGCTCAGTGTGAGTCGATAAACTCACTGTCTCCTTTGCTTCTAACTGGTGTCACTGTTTGAGTGTTTTTTAATCAGTATTTATTGTATATTGTGATGCTCTAAAAGGTAAAACACAAACTATGTGTATTTTAAAATGTATATTTATTGTGTTGAAGTATTCTGATGTTATTGTCTTTTAAAGCCAGTAAACTGAAATGTTAAAGCAGGTACATCTTAGGAGGCAAACATTTTTTTCTGTGCACAGCAGCTGGTTTTTCAGAATTAATGGTTAATAAATATGACCAAAAAAATGATTCAGAACTTTGCCAAAATAAAAGTTCCCCAAAGTGTTATTTCCAGACATTATTAAGAAGCAGAAATGTGTTTTTCCTTGTGTTTGCTGTTGACCAGGTAACTGCTGGATCCTGCCAGAGTCTGCGAGGACCGCTGGTCATGTCTGTTTAGCTGCCCTGCGTGATGCCTGATCATGACAGTACCACCCTCCTAACCAGACAGACCAAGCGGCGACGTGTTGACATCGGGGTGAAGAGGACGGTGGGTAGCGCCATATTCAGCCGCACCAGGGAGACCCTGCTCGACAGAATGAACCAATCGCACGGCCCCGACCAGGATGGAGACTGCTCATTGGTCAGTCACAGCCACGGAGGCACCAACAGTGATGGAGAGAAGTCCAACGTTCTGAGGAAGTTGCTCAAGAGGGCCAATTCCTATGAAGATGCCATAATGCCTTTTCCTGGCGCCACCATCATCTCTCAGCTGTTAAAAAACAACATGAAGAACGGAGGCAGCGACTCCGGCTTTCAGGTATCAGCAAACCCACAAACAGCTTCAATTAATGATCAGTTAACTAGTCCAACAAACAGCTTTAGTTACTGAGTTAACTAAGTTAACTAGTCCAGTAAACATCAACCTTCTTCCTACTCTGTAATCAACAAACCCTTCACCAGTCCTATTAACAGTTTCTTGTCCATCCCAGGGCAGTGGAGCTCTGTCCAGTGGAGGTTCTGAGATCCAGGCTGAGGACGCCTGCAGCAACTCATCCCGGGACCGAGACAGTCCCTCCGACTGCCTCTCTCCTGGACCTCCTCTGGCTCCTCCACCTTCCTCCTCCTCCTTTGGGAGGCCGCTGCCTCCTTCCAGCCTCAACGCTCCCTCCCAGCCCCTCTCCTCCTTTGACCTGGACCGACTGTCGGACGAACACCTTCGGGCCAAGCGGGCCCGAGTGGAGAACATCATCCGAGGCATGAGTCACTCTCCGCTGGTCCGACCCAACGCCGGCGACCATGGCCAGGACAGCAACCGTGACAACGAGAACAGCAGCAACAATAGCAACAGCAGCAATGACCACAGAGGAGAGGGCAACAACGTGAGCAGCCGGAGCGACTGTCCGTCCTCCCTGCTGAGCTCTCCGGGGTCACGGGGCATCGTGAGTGGCGTCGCGGAGGTTTATAGGGAGAATAAGAGGAAGCAGCGGCTGCCTCAGCAGCAGCACAGCTTTACCCAGCTGGTGTGTTCGAGGCAGGAACAGAGGCAGGAGGAACGAAGGCAGCTCAAACTGCAGCTGGAGGACATGCAGGTTGGTGGAGGGCAGAGCTTTTAAGATGATATCTGCAGCTAAAATGCACCAAAAAAAATAGAATCCAACAATATAAAGTGAACTTCCACCAAATCAGGACTAATCAGGACTGCACTGCTTTCATTTCTCCCTGATATTTAAAGAATATTTATGGTAGCAGAGGCCTTCTGGTGCTTTAACGTTCTCTCTCCTTCATCCAGAAACAGCTGCGGCAGCTTCAGGAGAAGTTCTATCAGATCTACGACTCTGAGACGGAGGAGGAGGAGGAGAACGGGGAGGCCGACCGAGGAGGAGAAAGAGAGGAGGATGGAAACCTGTCAGAGGACAGCATCCGGTCTGACGGTCTGGAGGAGAGACACCGTGACCGAGGACGTCATGACGACCTGTCAGAGCTGGACCCAGGTCTGTTCCTGGACCGGGCCCGAGCCCTCCTCCGAGAACAGGCCCTGATAGATGGGGAGATGGAGGAGGATGTGGACAGGGAGGAGGACAGGAATGGAGAGAGGGTGATGAAGAGGAGAGCAGCAGGAGGAGGAAGACAGCTAGCAGAGACTCTGAAGCAGGAGCTGAACTGTGCCGTGTCTCAGGTGGTTGACACCGTCGTCAAAGGCTTCTCTTCACCCAAACAGGCCGCCAGCCTCCATCATGGCTGTCACAGCAGCACGCCGGCTGCTCCCTCCTCCTCCTCCAACTCTTCCTCCTCCTGCCCTCCACCCTTCGGCCCACTACCCTCTCTAACTCCAGACTCTCGCTTCGGCGGAGGTGCCTTGGCCCTCAGCCTGAATGGCGACGGCAGTCCGACCCCCACCTACCACTCCTCTGCCCAGAGGCTGCACTGCTTCGGGGATGTGATCGTTCCAAGTCCTCTGGACTCCTTCGGGGGTCTGAGCGGCAGACTGAGTGGTGTGCCGACGCCCAACGACCAGACGGAGGCACTGCCGCTGGTGGTGCGTAAGAGTGGTGGAGGAGGTGGAGGAGAGAACCCCAACCCTTCTCTTCCTCCTCCTCCTCCTCCTCCTCACCACCCCTCCCTCCACCCCTCCCCCCTCACAGCCTCCCTCGGGTTCAGCCCTCCATCCTTTCGCCACCCATTCCCCATTCCCCTCATGGGTTACCCTTTCCAGAGTCCCTTGGGCTCCCACGGGGGCGGAGCCGGCTACCCTCCGGGGCCCAAAGACCACCACCGGTCCTCCCCTGACTCCATGGACATAACCCGTGAAACTGTGAGCCTCAGAACCAAGATGGCCTCCCTGGGAGGTGGCCATCTTGGTCACCATCACCACAGGCAGAGCTCTCCAAGCCAACATGGACCAGAGGGCCTGTCGCTGTCGCTCATCAAGTCCGAGTGTGGAGACCTGCAGGACATGGCTGACATCTCGCCGTACTCAGGCAGCACTGTATCCTTTCAGGTTCATCCTGAGTGTTTGGAGTGTTTAAAAACCTGAGAACAAAAGGTAACGTAGCCAAACCAAGCTTTTAGTGTCAAGGAGGTAAATTAGAATGAAGCCATGAATAACTCCAGACTAGATTTAATTGTAACCTGGTTTTGAGTCTCCAGTGCAGAGGATCCTTCCCACTCAGAGCTTTTATTACACTCACATGTCTGACTGGCTGATGGACACTGGAGTCCTTCACTGCACAATGGAGATGAAAAACTAAAAAATAAATAAACTGGGATGATGGTGACAAGAGTTTAACACGCAGTTTGACATCTGTTTCTGTATAATTTCCTGTGAGCAGAAGAGGCTAAAACCACAAGAAGTTCAAGAATAAAACAATAAATTATTCTTTAGATCAGATAACACGCTATTTACTGTTATCCTGAAGAACTTTTGTTCATATAAAAGCTTCAATGATTTTATTTCTGTGCTGCACAAGAGTCTGTTAAATCCAAGACGTCTTGAAGGCAGCAGCAGGAGAAAACAGTCACACCAAGTCTTCAATATCAATTAATCTGCATTAATTGGTTCCTGGTCTAAGCCTCTTGTTTCCTCGGTGAGTGGGGAAGATGAAACGGGCGTGCCGGGTCTTGCAAGAGGGGGAAGATTAAACAGGTCGCACGCTGCTCTGTGAAAGCTCTTTTAAGTCTCTGCAGCAGGTTGTTTAAAGGTGCTGAGAAAGACTAGCGAGCTGCTCTTCACTGTCTGTTAGCTTCTCTTTCATCGCACACACTTTGTACATAAACGCTCAAAGCAAATCATATTTCACTTTGTCTCTGTGTGTGTGTGTGTGTGTGTGTGTGTGTGTGTGTGTGTGTGTGTGTGTGTGTGGTGCGCGCGCGCGTGTGTGTGTGTGGGGTAAGACCTCGTACATAGCAGCTCAAAGCTAATCATATTTCAAAGAGCTCAGGAGAGAACAGGTCATTCTGAATGTGTGTGTTGCAGGTTGTCGCCACATAAAGTCTATTTTATTTCATATCTGAATGTAAACTCTCTTTAGAATTCTTCCTCCTCCTCACTTTCATTCGCTGCCCTTCACTCTCAGTTGCTTGGCAGCTGTGTGTGTTTTGCTTGGTTTTGCAGCACACACACACAGACACACACTCCCTTTCATGGCATGTGCACGTGGACAGGTGTTTGCAGGTAGCTGTTTATCACCTTTCATATGGAGAGTCTTCTCCTGGACACGCACTCCGACTCACGCACAAACACGCACGTTTGAAGAACAAAGTGAAAAGAAAAAGCAGACTTTGAACTGACAAACAGGAACTCCTTGCAGCTGTGATGTGATCACAGCGTCGTCTTCAAAGCTAATTTAGATGTTGCTTTAATTAATAAAAAGAAATATTTGACACGTCTCTTGATCCCGCTGAGCTGTTTCATTCCAAAATGCTCCTCATTCATTTGAATGAAAGGAATCTTTGAAACTGGACATTAGTATTTCAAACATATTGACCAGCCTTCAAAAACCCACAACCTCTTTTTATTTAAAAAAATCTAAAATATTTTTTTCTTAAAAGATATTTAATTTTACAACTTATATTCATTCTCATGAGAAAGTCATTACATATATAACTTTATAACTAATTATAAAGATACTGGTCGTCCTGAATTATGCCAATTAATCAATTATAGTCCAAATTAATGAATTATTATCATAACTGACCAAAAATTATTCACCAACAATGAGGATTTGCTGTTTATTATCATTTAGTAGAAAAAGAAAAATAAGTGATTTGAAGTTTTATTGCGAAAGGCATTTATTTTCTAACGTAGGACTTTTTTTTTGGATTTGACAATTAAACTAATATAATAGCTAAAAGATAATCTATTAGTTAACCGCTGCACATGTTTGTATATCAACATACAGTTTGTCTCATGAAGAAATACTTCTAGTAAAAACACAACATACTTTTATTGTGTACATTTGCTAAACACATACAGCCACACAAACTAATATTATCATTTACATTTTGTATAAATCTCTGCTCCATTATAATTTATACAACAATCTCAAATCATCAAGTACACTTGTGTTTCCACAACAGATTTTTATGCATATTTTGAAATGCATTAGAAAAGTTAACGGAAACAGCAAAATTCAAATGTCTCACGAAAGTTTTTACAAAGACCTGAGATGGTTTTTGACTTTTGATTGTTTCTGCTTAATAAATTCCAGCTTTCCTGATTGAAAACTATTCCTGAAAACATCTTCTGTGGATGGTTAAAGTTCTGTTTTTCATTTCTTCTTTGTGTAACGTCGCCTTTACTTCCACCTTCTACACGGCCCAGTTTATTTAATATTATTAGTTAATGCAAACAAGCCTAATTTGCTTTTTCTTTTTTTCTTTTTTTGTGACATCACG
The DNA here is from genome assembly GCA_900302755.1 of Chromis chromis. Lineage (NCBI taxonomy): Eukaryota > Metazoa > Chordata > Actinopteri > Pomacentridae > Chromis > Chromis chromis. The sequence goes on along the minus strand of OMNN01094266.1, from coordinate 404 downwards.
TAAGTTTACTTCGAATTTGCTCGACAATTTTCTGGAAACAGAAACCTTTAGAGACACAAGCTTTTAGAAACATGTTATTTTTTCCACATTTCACATGAACACAGCTGCTGCTGTTCCTCTCTCAATCTATCAATGGTCTTTAAATGTGTGTTTGTGCTTTTGTTTGTCTGTACTGTAAGATGCATGGTCTGGATGAAATGGTGATCACATTGTAGGAAGAAAGAAAGAAACAATGCCTGGCAGCTAGTTTTAGTCTTTTGCATTGATCAGAGTTCACCTGAAAGGCCTCACACACACACACACACACACACACACACACACACACACACACACACACACACACACACACACACACACACACACACACACTCCCTCCCTCTCTCTCTCACACACACACTCTCTCT
>OMNN01094265.1:0-12911 GCA_900302755.1 Chromis chromis | reverse complement strand
TTTATTCCCCTAAACTAACAAACTAAACTAACAACCCCCTATAATTCCCTCCATTCTCCACCATTATAATGTGTATTTACTGGTGTGTTCTTGTGTCTGAAGGATGGACTGCGGGACTAGGTCTTGTGTTCACCGTCGATTATAGACATAATGGTAATAAAAATCCTATTATTCTGTATATTTATGCTTCATTACCATCCCTGATCACCACAATACTGAGCTGTAGTATTTCTGATTTATCTTTATTCACTCCACTTTCTTAACTTGTCTCGTCTTTTGCTTTGCTTGCAGGAGAAGTAAGACTCTCAACTCCACCAACAACCGACGTCTGATCACAAAACTGTTAAATGAATCGTGATTAAATTTGTTCATAGTATGTTGATTATATTTTTGAAGGTGCTGTAACTTCTAACTTGTGTCTGATGTATTTTCTAATAAAGAAATAAATGAAAAACAACAAGACTCTTCAAAAAATGACATTTCATTGCCTACAGGAGTTTTGGGGAGAGTCGGGCTGAGTGTGGACAGATGATACAAGTGCTGCTGAGCATGTTTGGTTAGTGCACAGGGTGAAGGTTTGCATATATGTAAGAGACCAACTTAACCAAAACTGGAAGCTGAGGCCACAGAGTTGGTGAGTAAATATTCAACAGGATGAATCAGGCAGTAGATATCGGTGTAGCCAGGCTGACCAAGAGTCACAGCTCTGTGGAGCCTTGTGTTCCTTTAGCCTTCCGAAGTGAAGATTTCATGACCTTCTTCGCTAAAAAAAATCTTGAATATTAGACAAAAAGTCACAAACATGTCTTTAGGTATAGCAGCTCTAGAAGCGTCCATAGAACCAGATTTATACTTGGACTGCTTCTCTGCTGTAAATCTGCCAGAGCTCACGTCAATAGTAAAGTCCTCTAAACCAGCAACATGTTTGTTAGACCCCATCCCAACCAGACTGTACAAGGACATCTTTCCTTTAATCAACACTCCAGTATTAGACATCATCAGCCTCTCTTTATTAACATTCTACATACTTCAGACTTTGAGGTTGCTATAATAAAGCCTTGTCTCAAAAAACCTACTCTGGATCCAAGCGTTTTAGCCAATTATACCCTTATATCCAACCTCCCTTTTATTTCTAAAATTCTTGAAAAAGTTGTTGCAAGCCAAGAAAAGGTTTGTCTGAAGAGTTTCAGTCAGGATTTAGAATCCATCATAGTGCAGAGACAGCACTGGTGAAGGTCACCAATGATCTTCTTATAGCTTCAGACAGTGGACTAGTTTCTACTTGTTCTGCTGGATCTCAGTGCTGCATTTGATACAGTTGATCACAGTATCTTACTACATAGACTGGAACATGTTATTGGGATTAAAGGAACAGCACTAAACTGGTTTAAATCATATTTATCACACAGATTCCAGTTTGTTCATGTTATTGACGATTCTTACAAACACACCAGAGTCAGTTATGAAGATCAACATGGTTCCATGCTAGAACCGATACTATTTGCCTTGTACATGCTCCCTTTAGGCAGTTTTATTAGTAACCACTGCATAGATTTCAATTGTTATGCAGATGACACCCAATTATGTTCATCTATGAAGTCAGATGAATCTAATCAGTTAGTCAAACTCCAAGCAAGTCTTAAGGACATAAAGGCCTGGGTAAATTTCTTTTTCTTCTTAAATGTCATTTAAATTCAGACATTTGTACCTTCCCACTGTCACCAAGTACTTGCACAAAGAGAATCCAAAAGAATCTTTGGATTTGTTGGGTTTCTCTGTTTACATTTTGTAAGATCTTCACCTTACTATGTGAAGTGCCCTGAGATGATGTGAACTGGCGTTATATGAATGATCTTGAACTAAATCTACATGATATGCAGACCTTGTCAGGGTACAACAATAAGTTTAAATATCTATTAACATCATCACCATCAGCTTCTTTTAAAAAGGCGTATGTCAATGCACTGAAGAATGAAGCGGACAGCAATGTGCCAGAGGATTAACCTTGCCAACGGTAGTGATCTAAAAGCCTGTGTCATCTGAGAAGTGTTACCATACGCTAAAGAGCAGAATGTAGAGGTACTGTCAATCGAACAAAGCCAGTACACAGATATTTTACCCTCACTGAAGCTGACTGACTCCAGCGCCATTGAATTTTGACTAACTGGAGATGGAGAGAAATATGTCTGCACTCACCATTGTGCTTCACCCATGTGTATAAATGACTAATGGGATAGGACAAACTTGGCTCAGGATGATCATGTGGGTGTAATCGATCATCACCTTGTCAATACTGTTTTCTGACAGGTTGGTGTGATCCTAGGAGATAGACAGATGTCTCAGTCCAGCGACTCTCATCGCTGAAGAACTATGAATGAAACCCTGGAGGACTTTTCAGATGAATTACTGAGAAATCAGTTCATGACTTGACATTTGGGGTGCTATGGACCTAACTCTTGTTGTAGCGAACTGTCCTGCCAAAGGTCTAGTTGAAAGGGTTCCGTTTAGTGCAGCATCTAGTGAGTTTCACATTTTAGGTTCTCTGCATGTGGACATTTTGTTCAACATGTAACTTCTTTTGAACAGCGTAGACTTGCACATTAAACTGGACGGGGTACAGCTGACCACTCGCCATGTAGTAAACCCATTCTCAGTCTGTACTGGTTTGGGGAATAGTGATTTAAATTCAGCAATAAATAGCAGTGAGGCAAACTGGTTGCATCCTTTAACTAGATCTAGAGGGAACATCTGTTAAACTGTTTGATTCATTTGCTGTTTATCTCTGGGGCTTTGAGATAAACATACCAAATAATCACTGTTCAGACTAATATTCCAACTGAATTTACCTTGATGAAAAACATTCTGGGTGAGCAGCATGACACTCATGTCTGTGGTAGCAGTATTGAATAAAAATTCTCATCACCTCAGTAATCAGATGACATCGTATAAAATCACCAAATGTGTCAGATCAGAGAGGAGTTTAAGAGGGATCAAAATCCATTAATTAGGAAATTAGGAACTTCTCATATGAAATCCCTTTTTATTTTTAAGGATGTTTCACTGAGTCGCAGTAAGAACATCCACTGTGTCTGGATTTTGTATGTAACCCTGCCACCAGCAATTAAACACTGCCAAAACAGATTGGCATTGATGTGCAATGCCACTGTGCCAGATCTGGTCTGATAGGTGTAACTTTTATGACCCACTGCTACAAACTCCTGAATGCTATCACTACCCAGTTCATCTGTAAGCTGTTCTCAGTAGTTTCTGGTTGAAAGTGGTCTTTCTCTGTCATATGACACTGTAGATTAGGCTGTCAATATCATAATAGAGAATTCTCTCAGGATCCTCAACTTTCTTCAGGACACCATCCAGTGTCAAGTGAGCGTAAGCGGTGATAAATATGTTGACATAAATATTGTTGATAGAAGTGGAAAGGAGAACATAACGTCCCCAGATTGCCACTGTGCCATAGACACTTGATTATTTAGAGAGCAAAAGTACTCACTTTCAGGGATCGCACCACCAACCTTATAATTAGTGGACAACTCACTCTAGCCCTCTGAACCTCTGCCACCCTGATTACGGTTAATCAGAACCCATTATGGTTAATATGTATTGATGTGCTAATTTAGCTTTGTGACAGAGAGCCCTCACAGTCTAATAAAACTGTCAAACAACTCCACAAGTACTGTAATGGGATGCAAGTGGGCTGGTGGAACAGCTTTATTAGGCTTTCCTATGATGTGACAGGAGTTGCAGCACTTGACAGCATCAACTTTTAATCCAGGCCAAAAGAATTTCACAACACACAGTAATACGTATTTTTGACACTAAGATATCCAGCCAAGCTGGCATTATGTGCAAGGCACAGCACCTGAAGTCTGTATGCGTTTGACACTATAATCTTGTTAACACTGTTAAAATCTATTAAACCTGGGAAACATCTATTCATTAACACTCCGTCCTCAATGAAGAACTCCATTGCTTTCTTATCTCAGTATGTATATATACCCTCATCGGCCACTTCTGTAGGTACACCTGTTCAACTGCTTGTTCACGCAAATATCTAATCAGCCACAAGGCAGCAACTTAATCAGAATCAGAATGTTTCATTGCCAAGTAGGTAAGGAAGTAGTAAGGAATTTGTTTTAATGCAGTGAAACAGTGACATATAGTTAAAAATGTGTTTCCAGTCACAGTTAAAAAAAAGGTGTAACAAGATAAATAAATAAGAAGCAGCGAGGTATGTATGTATGTAGACATGGTCGACAACCTGTTGAAGTTCAAACCGAGCATCAGAATGGAGAATAAAGATGATTTAGGTGACTTTGAACGTGGCATGGTTGTTTGTGCCAGACGGGCTGGTCTGAGTATTTCAGAAACTGCTGATCTACTGGGATTTTCACCACAACCATCTCTAGGGTTTACAGAGGATGGTCTGAAGAAGAGAAAATATCCAGTGAGGGCAGTTCTCTGGGCGAAAATACCTTGTTGATGTGAGAGGTGAGAGGAGAATGTGCAGACTGGTTGGAGATGATGATGATGAAAGGCAACAGTAAGTCAAATAACCACTGGTTACAACCAAGGAATGCAGAACACCATCTCTGAACACACAACACGTCCAACCTTGAAGAAGATGGGCTACAGCAGCAGAAGACCACACAGGGTGCCCCAGAACTGCCCCAGGAAAGAAACACCAAGAGTTACCTTTGCTGTAGAGGATAAATTCATTAGAGTTAACAACTTCAGAAGTCACCAGTTAACAGCACCTCAGATTAGAGCACACATCACTGCTTTCCAGAGTTTGACATCAGCTGTCTGGGAGAGACTGCATGAATCAGGCCTTCATAACTGAGTTTCTGCAACAACAAAAAAGCATAGATTAGGTCAAAGGTGGAATACATTAGGCAGGAAGTGAGCAGTACATTCTTGAAGTTGATGTATTGGAAGCAGGAAGAATGGACAACATAAAGATCTGAGCAACTCTGGCAAGGGTCCAGCTGTGATGACCCGACAACTGGCTCAGAGCATCTTCACAATGGCACATGTTGTGGGGTGGCAGTGTGCAGTATGAAGTATTTAGTACCTGCCAAAAGTGGTCCAAGAAAGTGCCATTCTAGCCATCAGGATTCTTTAAAACAAAAATGTCTTTACCAGTTTAAGGATGATCAGAAACGTACTGAACACAGTTATGGTAATCTTCTGTGCTGGATTCCCACTTGAGGCAAATGGTCTGGTCTGGTCATCTGGTGGTACTTACATTACTGAAGAGGTCCACTTTGGCAGGTACCACTGAGTAGCACACTAACACACAACTATCTCCTTTTAATCTGCCGATAGGTGATAATGGTAAATTCTCATTTTGGGGCTCATTGATTTTCATCAATATGAAAATGTCATTATTTAACATTATTACATATTTACTGTATTTCTTAAGACACTTCTGGGGATAGTTAAGTGGCACGTGGAAAACTATTTAACAATACTTTCTTCTTTGTGTGTAAGTATATTCTCATAATAATCACACGTGAGCCTGTCCAGGTCATTCCACTCACTCTGGCAAAGTACCAGGGTATTGCCTTTCAGACAATAGCTTTGCACACGTGCATGCCTGCTTAGCTTGAAGGGACTTTAGCATTTTTAATTTGTGTGTATTAGATTGAATATGGCCCCCCAAATAAATAAAAGCAACAGAGAAATCTGAAAATGCCACTTTGTCAAGTATCTTTCCTGAGCTCTGTATCATTTTACAAAAGGCATTTTCCCCCTTCTTTCTTTATTTCCCCTTTCTTTTCTCCCTCTGGAATGCTGTCTTAAAAGACACGGTTTCTGCTTTCGCCTTCGTTTGTTCCCAGGGAGACTGAGTCAAACCCTACACTGAGCTGAAGTGACCTAATAGTTACTGTGATATACTTCTGTCTTACTTTACCAAACATAGGGTGCTATCGCTGAACAGATCACTGGTAGCATTACATGATAAAACAATGCCATCCCTCTGTGGGCCAGCAAGCCTTCAGACAGTAGGAACAATAGCAGCTTTGTCTCTAGTTTTTACAGCTCTGTCTAAATATAAATGCTTCTTTCTCTCCTACCTGTAATGGCACCTCCGTACTGTTCTACCTAAATCAAACGTGTATGTATCACCTATGATGTATTTGTGCAATAAATATTTATACAGGAACATTAGATTCATATGTTTGCTAAAAGTGTATGTCTAATGTAATGTGAGAAAGGGAGGTCCTCTCTCCAAGCCACATAGAATAATCCACTGTCTTTCTGTTCTGTTTAGAACAGTACTGATTTGTTGGCATGATTCTCAAGCTCTAGAAATCTCCACGCAAAAGCCACAATATTATAGCTATTTTTTCTTTTATTCAAGGTATTTTTGACATATTTTTTTAAATGTCAGTATCAGATCATGTGACTGTGTCAAAGGGATCTATTGCTGTGTTGAACCTGAAGTATCTGATATTCTGACATACTGATTATCTGTGTGTAATTATATGAGGGGTACCTTCACCATTACTTTGCTATTTCCATGGTCACAAGTTAACCATTTACATGTCAAAGGTTAACACAAGCCAGGACCTTGACATGAGGTGTAGGCATGATAAAGGCATGTTACGTGTCTGCTTATCTTCCAGGAATGCACAGTTCTCAGAACTATAGTGAAAACCCTATAAGAACGCCCAAGACATGAGGTGTGTGTGTTGATTTCATTGGGCTGAGGATCACACCCAGGCTAAACCATGGAGCCTGCAGATGCTGTACTTTCTTTAATAAATCTCTTTTTTATATATAAAGAAGACAGTGTCAGCGGAGAAATTCTTCATCATCTTCATATTTTCACTGCACAAGTAACTACAATTAACTACAAGAAATGAAGTGGCACCGTGACAAAGGGGAAACGCTTCAGCATCTAGATCAATACGTGGCACTTGTCAAAAGCAAAATGTATTTTTCCTTAGTACATGTGATGTGTTGGCCTTGATATGTCTGGTCATTTCACAGGAGATCCCAAGGATGGGGTCTGACCGCCTACAATGTCAGACACATTTATGTAGTCTGTTGTATTTAATCAAGAACCTTGAATAATTTTCACCAAAACGTTTTCACTAAATTTGGTAGGATCATCTTTAGACAAATCCTCAGTTAAGTTATTAGGTTGACTTTTTTATGTGAGGGTATAGCTTAGCAACACTTTGATGAGTTTGTACCAAGTTTCCTTTTAGTCTCCAGATGCCTTCCTCAGGAAGTGCTAAAACCTGTTCTGGTATTTCCTGTAATAAGCAAAACACACTTTTTGCCTTCTAAGTGTTAATGTGTTCCACCTAACCAAAGGAATTCTAGTGTCAGGTGATACTGGACAAATTAAGACATGACAAATTATGATGTCATCTTACTTGAAATGGCTACCATTTGGTTTTTTCTTCCTGTCATGTTCTGACTACAATCCTGCACATCTGCAACTGAGCTTGTACATCTTGAACTGTATGTATATCATCTTGTCCAGAACAGTGCATGGACTTATACATTACTTACACTCTCTTTAGTCAATTGACATAAAGCTTGCTATCATGAAACTTGGTGGAAAGGTGTAGCATAGGCAAAGGAGGAACCCACTAGATATGGATGCAAATCCATATCATTTTCTTAAAGGACCCCCTTGGTGAATATTAAAATGTTTTCCTTGTCAACATGTCGATATGGTGTTTCTTATGTGTTACATCATGAGCAAAATGGACACCATGGAGTAGCAGTTCCACCTTGAAGCTGCAGTGTACTGATATGATCTCAAAAACAAGGATTCAGACTTCCAGGGTTTCATACTTCCAAACCTAAGGAACCAAACCTGCCAACTTGCAGAGTGACTTTCTGTATCATTATTTGTCTTCAGAACTGGTTTCCAGTTCAATCGTGTCAAATAGTGTTTAGGAAGAACATTAAATAAACTGGTGCAGCAAGTACAACTTTATAGATGTATGTAACTGCCTCATGCCGACTTTATCTGACCTGTCTGCCACTCTCTCTCTCTCTCTCGCCCTCTCTCTCTCTCTCTCGCTCTTTCTTGCTCTCTCTCTCTCTCTGTCTCTCTCTCTCCCTCTCTCCCCCCAACTGGTCACGGCAGACGGCTGCTTTTCTCAGAGTCTTGGGTCCGCTCGGAGTTTCTTCCCATGAGGGAGTTTTTCCCCGCCACTGTTGCTTCTGCTTGCTCTGGGAAGGGTTCTGTTGGGTTCTATCTTTTCTTGTGAAAGCGCTTCGAAATGTCTGTAGATGTGATTAAGCGCTTTACAAATTAAAGTTGATTGATTGATTGATTGAAGTAGCAGAGGGGTGGGTGGAGTTAGAGGCAAGTACTTTATAGATCTGTACATTGTAGAGGAAACAGCAGTGCACAGATACATCTAAGCCATTTTAAGGCATTATTTTTGACAAAACTCCTAAATATGTAGCTTTGATACACTGAGATGAACTTTTAGGGGTTTAATCAATGAATGGAGAGGGAGTTTAAAATTGTGATCTTGGGTGTTGGCCTTGGTAGAAGTCAGTGTTCTTTGACTGCCCCCTCTAGTTATGACAGAATAGGAAGCAAGTCAAAGCAACTATGCTGTTTATGTTTTTATAGCTTGTGTTACACTTTTGCAGACCCCACATTGGATTTTATTGTTATACACATTGCTACAATAACCCATGCAATTAGCTGACATGGCAGTTTCAAAATGATACAAGGCGATACAAACAGGACAACAGAATGACATTTATAATAATACTCTTTGTGCTTTCAATGCAATGCATCAACACACAGTATACACTATCTGTGATATTTTGAGAACCCTATTAACAGAATACCTAATTTTCACAAAAATGTCAAACATTGGAGCAGACCAGGTCATTTGACCCAGTGGCATTTAGATCAAAACTGGTTTTGGATTTCTTTTTGGCCAGCTTGCCTTGCCTTGCCTCAGACTTGAAATAGCGCTCCTTGTTGTGGATGACCTGAATATACTGGTCAGTGCTGCTGTTCTGTTGATCACTGCTGGAGGCCAGGGAGGCTGAGTCTGACTCGGTCAGCGGGGTCTCCAGCTTCGGTCTTGTCTTTGGCTTCGGATAAGACTCATTGTGCCCGGTCCTGGCTGGGGACTGATATTGTCTTCCTGGGGAATGGATGTGACGCCTGGTTCGCACAAGAAGTGGGTCGGCTGCTTTCACACTGGCCTGGGACCGAGAGTGTAACTCTAAATCGCCCCAGTCTAATTCTCCTTCACCATCCTCCTCTTCATCATCTTCTTGCGCTCCATATCTTCTTCGAGCTGCGTGGCTGTCTTTGGCCACAGCCATATGGCTTTCTACACGGTCACCGATGTAGAAGTGCGCTGGCTGGTGGAGGTCAGACAGGGAACGAGGCCGATGAGCTTTCCCTGATGACATTCTTCTCCTGCCTTTCCCTTGTTCTTCCTCTTCTTCTGCTTCGCTCAGATGCTGCTGTGATGGGTGGGACCGTTGACAGTGTGCTTGGTGGTGAGTGGTGCGGGGTGTATAGCGTCTGATGTTACGTGGGTACAGCTCCAAGATCTCTGCAGGCTCCTCCATGAGATAATGCCGTGGGATACGTGTGGCTGAGCGCAGCAGCTTCTTCCTAGGCTCGTGCTCATTGACAATCACATAGCGGGTGGTGTGACCACGCCGTCCTCCATAACTCTGTGCAGTGATGATACCAGCAGCCTCAACAGGATGTCGGGGGCGTACGGTCTTCCTGTACAGGGGGTCAGAGTGGATGCTGTCAGAACAGTGAGATGGGGGATTGTATGCCATGTAGTGGTAGGACTTGGACCTGCAGGTACCGCTAGAGCCACCAAGAAGTGGTGGGCGCCTGTTATGAGAAAGGACAACAATAATAATCAGCTCGTGTGATTACTGTCATGTAATAGTTCTGTTGATATGCTATCACTGTGCAGTTCTATTTAGAAGTGTGAAATGATTGGACATGTCTGCCACTTAACAGCTCATAATTCTGACAAAATTAAAGCAAACATCATGTTTACTGTGACTGATGAGTAAACGGGTTTTAAAGACTGTAGAAAGTACTGTCATGAATTTTTAAAAAAACAAAAAAAACAATGGCTGGATGTTAGCTTGACAAACACTCCTAAAGGTGCGTTCACACCGGACTTTTTATTTTTGTCGCTGGCGACAAGTTTACATATTAAGTCAATGCAAACGAGCGACTTGAGCGATTAATTGCTCGGGCGAAAAATCGCTGGGGCTCTGAGCGTCAGCGACAGAGCAATAAATCGCTCGAATCGCTCGAGCTGAGAAATCCCAAGTCTCTGGCCGTCAGTCGCTTGTCGCTCAGCGCTGATTGGCTGCCGTAATCTATGACTGGAAGAGCAAAGCTGGCTATATGTTCAGACGCAGCTACTGGAATAGCCGGTGGGATTCACTTGAGATCAGTGCGCATCTTAGTATGTTGTGGACCCAAAACCAACGACGCTTGGTTGTACGGCGCTTGTGGGACCTCCACAACAGGTAAACGGCGGCAACAGGTACAGTGTCAGTCATGCTGGACCAATACAAACAGGAAGAAATGAGTGACTCCGAGCGACATGAAAAATTCACTGGAATCGCTTGAATGACGTCATCAGAGCAATCTTTCGAATTGTGCCGAGAGCGACTGCAGCTGAGCGACAGAGTGATTTTTTTTGGAGCGACACGAGCGACAATAAATAGTCCGGTGTGAACGCATCTTAAAACTAAATAAATAATATCTAAAAGCAGTGATGTAATGGGTAAGCTGTTTTTACATGAATGGTCTTAAACATGTGAACAAAAATGTATGGTCCTTTAAAGCCAATACTTAGCAGATTAAATTAGACCCTTTTCATGCCAAAAGACATTCCCATAACTTACAAGTATGCTGGTGCTTTCCACAGAATAATTTTCTTGTCAGAATGCAAAAAACTGAGAAAGCATTTAGAAAACTCCCCACTGATGAAACCTGGGTGAATGCTAACTTAAGTACAAATGAGGGCTCCACAATTCATCTTTCCTTTCTATCAAAATCAAATATTTTAGATATTTAGATTAATAATACAAAACACATGATCATGTGTTATACAAGTTTAAGATAAAACTGCACTGACCCCAAGGGGGATATTTACAAGATAACCAACAATATTTACAGTAATTAAAATCAGTAGCACCAGCTGTAATATTAGTGATGAACACATTCATGCATCCATAATTATTCAATTATAGAATATACACTATAATGAAATGGGCTACTCTGAGTACTAGAATAAGTACTTTTACTTTTGGTACTTCAAGCATATTTTGACAATATTACTTTTATACTTAAGCTAAAATGTACTTTTATGTGTAACATAATATTTCTACACGGTGGTTTTGATATATTTATTGAAGTACAAGATCTGGTTACTTCTTCCACCACTGCTGATTGGCTAATCCAATATATCATCATGTGAGACCTGTTAGGTATGTGTTCCAGCCGGTGTTTAGGCAGGACAGTCACTGCCGGACTTCTCACTGATCCAGCCACACTTCCTTTGTTCAGGTCTGCCCTGGATGCTGACTGGGTGATGGTGCGGATGCTATTTCCACGATGAACAGGAGACTGAATGTTTGTGATGCTGCCGTTGTGTCGGGGGGATGGGGTGTGGATGGAGGCCTCCTGGCTTGTGATGTCACTCTCCACCTGATCTGGCTTTTTGTCTGCCGCAGCCTCTGGAGCCTGCAGTCTTGCTATAGGAGGGTTCAATGCCGCAAAGTTAGGGTCACAACGCTACAACAAATAACACAATTCACACAGGAAACCTGACAAACACCAGATACCTGCAGCCATCTGGAAGACTTTTTTCTTGTCTTCAGTCCGTTCCTAAGAAGATTAAAGGAAAATTCCATCTTTAGACACGCTTACACTAATGTCATGGTCAATTTAGGACTGCATGTAAGGATTATTTTCAGTAATTAGATTTCATTCTTTGCCCAGGGCTGGACAAATCCACTTTGTGAAGTTTTTGCACAGCCTTTGAGACTTAATTGATCATACAGTCTGCTTACTTGCATAGTGTACTTGTTTATGAGACAGCTGCAAAATGCAAATATGCTGTAACAGAGATGCATGATGATGTATTTTAATTCAGTGCACTGCACATAAAAATATATATTGCTTCATCCACCCTTTAGAGTGCTGTTTTTAGACACTCACAGTCTGGAGCTGCATCCTCAGCTGGTTGTTGGTGAATTTGAGAGATCTGGCAATGGCCTGGAGATAGTATATCAGCATACTGAAACACAATTCAAACACAATTCAAAATTCAGGATGTGTATGTATGTATGTATGTATGTAGATGTGTACATATCCCATGTGCATGTGTAATGTGTGCAGTCTTACAACAGCAGCAGCAGTGCTGGCAGCACTACAACAGGGCTGGTGACATAACTCATCACTTTACTGAACCACAATGGGAAGTCATTGGCCACTGTCTCGGAGATGATGTCATAAATTTTCTCTTGACCACTGAAACCCAAATGTAAGCACTTTTGTTAGTTTCAACAAGGCAGCAAGAAGCATTTTCACATTCAGATGTGTTTACATCACACACACAGCTGTCTGCTGCCCTCATAAATAAAGACGCATCACATTTAAATGAAAACTCTAAAATGCCTGTTGCACCGCTTGAGGATGGAAAAACCTCTTATTTCTTATTTCCACAGATGACAAGTGCTTGAAAAGCAAGTAACAGTTCTGTACACACAGTATATACAGCTGAGCAGCATCCTTGAGCAATCTGAGGTAAAGACAAGTTGTGAAATGTATTTTTGTAATTCTATTCTTTGCAGACATGTTTGTCCAGCACTGTAGCAGCATTTAAGGGGCCAAAGCAAAC
>OMNN01094264.1:0-11230 GCA_900302755.1 Chromis chromis | reverse complement strand
CCCCGGATACCCCGCCAGCACCAAACCGCCTCCGCAGGGCGCCGTCGCACCTGCTGCCGGACCCAACAGGTATGACTCAGAGAGTGAAGTGAGGACAGTTTCACAAAGTGAAAACTTTGTGAAACTTTTTTTTTTAAATGAGGACATGTAAGAACAATGAGCACATCTTTAGAAAGTGAGAACATCTTTAGAAACAAAGAAAATGTTAAAAAAAAATTGAGGTTTAGTTTGGTTGGTATATCGCTGTACTTCACAAACATTCAGTTAGTATAAATGATCTCGTGACAAACAGCTCTGACTGTTGAACCGGAAACTGCATGTTCAGTAAATGATGCAGCAGTTTCAGGGAGTGTCAGTGTGTCAGAGTGTGAGCAGCAGTTTCCTGCCGTTGGATGAAGTCACTGAAAAGAATCTCAGTTTATTACCACATACGGGAGGCCACAGAGGCCACAGTGAGGGTTATTTTTCTGGATTACTTTCCTCACTGTCTGCTTTACATTTCTTCTGATCCATGTGAGCAGTTGGTCCAGTTCAGTTCTAACACAATGGACCAGTTTAGGGAAACACCCTGCAGCTTGTCCAGTAAACGCTAATCTGGTTTTATATTAAACTGTGGCGCAGACCTGTTCCTGACAGACAGTGCTGAGGGCAACATGACCCAGGCTGTGGTCAAGATTTCTCTATGGAGAAAGAACAAATGCAAATGTTATTGCAAGGTTTTGCCAGTTATCAAGACAAAACTCCCAACTGTGACCTTTCAGAGGCTCTGTGCTGTTGTTTTTATAAATATATGTTTTCCAAAAACACTTTCTACAGGTCCTTTCTCATGTCATATGATGCATGTCCGCACTCATGACATCACATATTGCATTTTGAATAATTCTACGCCTGCATCTAAATATTGTATTTATTATCAGTTCATCTGCAGATTATTTGGTCTGTCAATAAAATATCCCCCAAAAAATAAAAATCACAGAACATGTCAACACCCCAAATCCAAAATATATTCATTTTAAAGGGACATAAATATAAAGCAGCACATTTGGCGTATTTGTTTCACATCATTGTATTCTGTTATTATGTCAGAACTTTAACAGTAACATGACAAGTAAGTATGAACATTGATGCAAACGCTACAGTTTGCATCAATGTTTTTGAGTTCAGACTACTTCTAATGAAATTATGTTCAACTAACAAACTACGCTGAGTTTGAGCAATGAGCTTTTCCTCTACAATCAAAAGTATTTTTAATTACTGAATAACACAGTTAAAGTTGGCAAATTTTTTAAAAATGAAGATGTTCCAGTGTTAATTGTGCAGCGGAGGAAACTACCAATCCTGACCTCAAGATGAAGAAAAATGTTATCAAGCAATTTCATGAATTCAGTTTAAAATCAATTGACACAGAAATCTGAGTTTATATTACAGAAAATATTAAGTAGATGCAACATTAATATACATGTAATTAGGTAACAACATTTTTCTTCACCTTCAGTTCAGGATTTCATGTCCCCTTGTCAATCTGGTTAAAACTGGTCATTTAAAACATCTTCAGGGGGTGTAGGAGAAAATAAATGATGAATGTTTCTGAAGAGACTCTTGGATAAGAATGAGTTTGATTAATGATGAAAAATAGTGATAAAAATGTGTTTTCTTAGGTTTTTTCTGTAAATTGTGGAGACGTCTGATGGACAAAACAACAAACAGTGACTGTGTCTCTCTCTGCAGACGTCCTCCTGCTCCTCCGGTTCGACCCACCTCCCATCAGAAAGTCGAGTCGTCTCCTCCACTTTAACCAGACGTTTGTTTGGATGTTTGGAGGCTGCAGAGAGACGTTATCTGAACGCTTTATCAACGCTGCTCCGGCGTTCTTTCACTAAAGACACGATGAAGATGATGATGACTTATTACCCGTTTTGCACTCAGTCATCGGATTTATTCCTCCATGAGGTCGGACTGATGTATCTCAGTGCCTTTGCTCAGCAGCACCTCGGCTGCGATCACCGGGATTCGAACCTGTTTGTGGCGACGTCACGGTGAAGTGCCGCGGTGCGCCAGTGCCTTGCTTCAGGACTCTTAGACGGGGATCGAACTAGAGACTAACAAGTAGAACGGTTCCCAAACTGTGGTCCGAGGCCCTCTGCGGGTCCCTGAGGACACTCCTCGTGATTTTTTTTTAGCAAAACGACAGAATGTGGACGTTTTTCTCACTTGGATTGAATCAACTTTATCAAAACAGGACTGAATCATCAGACTGGGCTGTTTTTCAGGGGCAATCATGGACTGAATCTTTTTCTAACATTAAAAAGACTTAAAGGTTTGAACTGACAGCGGGAGATAAATCACGAAGCTATCAAGTTTAGTTTTATGTTTTCACGGAGAAACTGCTCTGAGATTTTGACGATACAGTGGAAATATTTTCAGCAGAAGTCGGGATTTTAGAAAAACGTTCAAGAATAAAGTTGCAATATTGTCAGTGTATTTCAAGGTAAAGCTCTTACATTAGTACCACAAGGTTGGAAGCCTCAAAATGTTTATCTGATAATAACTTTTGGACATTTAAGGAACTCCTTGTCAACTTAGAGGAGCATAGGGCGCCCCGATAGCCTAGAGGTTATGTCGCGTGACCCACGTGCAGAGGCGTAACAGCCATGCTGGGTTCGAGTCCGACCTCGGCCATTTACCGCATGTCCTTCCCCACTCTCTCCCGTTTCCGACTCTATCCACTGTCCTCTCTAATAAAGGCATGAAAAGGGCAAAAATAAAGAAAGAAAGAAATTAGAGCAGCATAAAAAGCCGTCTGTCTGATATTGTCACAAACAACCGCCTTAGTTGACTGTATTCTCGTAATGTTTCAACATTATTCTCAAAATATTTTTTAAGTTTTTGCACATAATTTTGCTCTTAATAATGTCACCAATCCTTGAAATGTTAAGTCTTTTTTCAAAATATTACTTTGCCATTTTTTAAATTTGTTTTAAATCCCTCTTAATACATGTAACATTGTGAACTGCACTGTAAAACAAACAAACTGGAATATATGACATAACTGTGAAATATTGTAATATTCTATAACTGTAGTAACAATGAAAGTAACTGCAAATATCTGTAAAATAATTATATTTTTAGCTGATATAAATGCAGTCAAACACGTTGATTTTACAGTCAAACATTGCAGAAGAACAAGTTACTATTTTTGGTTTAGTTCTGGCCAGTCTTTTTCTTTTACAATTAACATGTAAATTAGTATTTACTACTTTGTAATTGAACAAAACTGTAAAATAATGGTTAAGTATTTTAAAAAATGACACTTAAAAACTGTTTCAAAAATTCCTGTTTATTTACAGTGTAATTCTTAAAATGTTCTCAGTATATTACGACTACTGATGCAGCCTTATTTTTAAATTGTGTTTAAAGCTTAAGACTTTATTCTCAAAATATTCAGACTTAATATTCAAACTCAGTCTGGAAATGTTTTGACTTTGTTGTTTTCTTAGAAAAAATACTTTGTTTTCTAGCTTTTATGACTTTACTCCTAGAATATCTCAAACCTTATCCTCAAAATATTGCAACTTTTTGCTCATGATTTTGCAAATGTATTTTCAAAATGTTATGAATTTATCCTCAAAATATTCAGACTGAAAATGCAAGCTAGAAAGCTAGAAATGTTTTGACTTTGTTCCTGTAATGTTGAGAGGTTTTCTGAAATATTTCTCAAAATTCTACAATTTCATTTAGCAGATGCTTTTATCCAAATCGACATACATAGGTAGGTAGGCAGGGCAGCATTAAGGACCTTGCCTAAGGGTCCTCACTGGATACCTGCGCCCTGACTGGGATTTGAACCACTGATCTCCCATGCCAAGGTCTGGGGTGTTAGTCACTGAGCTATCCAGCTGCAGTTGCACAATATCACGACTTTATGCTCCATTTTTCAGTGAAAAAATACTTTGTTTTCTAGCTGTTATAACTTTATCCTCAAAATATTACTAATGTTGCGTTTCTCATCAGATGTTCTATTTTCTTAAAACATTCCAACTTTATACACATAATATTGCAAAATTATTCATTTTTTTAAAAGTATTTTTGGGGAGTTTTTCACATTTTTATTGATAGAGAGATACAGGGTGAAAGGGGGTATAGAGGAGAGAGACATGCAGCAAAGGGTCTTGAGCCGGACTCGAACTCATGACCGCTGCTGGCGACCTGCACCCACATGGTAACGCCTTATCTCAGCGAGCTATACGGTGGCCTGCAAAATTATTCTTGAAAATATACCGACTTTATATTATTTTGCGTTTTGGAAATAATCTTGTAGTAACTAAAACTTTATGCTCAAAATTATTATTATTTTATTTTTTATTTTTTTGACAACCAAATGCAATAATATTCTGACTTCATTTTCTCATAGCAGTGCCACGTTTTTGTGGATCTATTTCGACTTTATTCTTGAAATCTCGGACGTGTTTGTTGCTACCTGAAACTCCAACATCTTCTAACACGTTTGTCGCTGCTCAGCGTTTTCTGCCTTTTTATTCACAAACAAACTTTTCCCGCCTTCGCCGATGTGGCCGAGAACCTGCTGGAAACCTGCGATCACGTCCTGGGTTTCCTGATGCTGCGATCTTTACTGGACTCTGCTGGTGTGAAGCGGACTAAACGCCTTACCAGAAGGAACTGGTTCTGTCCCAGTTTAACTCTGTATGTTCCTGCTGGGAGAAGCTGTGCTGGATCAGGTTTTTATTTTTCTACCCCGCCTTGATATTTCTATCGGAGACAGCTGGGAATGTACACTGCGAGTTCGTCAGCTGTTTGTTACGCCAAAGAAAAGCTGGATGAAAAATGTTGATTTAAAAGATGCTGTGAGATCTGTGCTGTTATGTTAAAGGAGCAGTCCGCCGTTTTTCTAAAATCATCTTATGTTTAAAATGTCTGGTGGATTTAAAGAGATGTGTTTAAACATGATCTGTTGTCTTTTGTACTTTCTGTCTTCACTTCCTGAACATCTTGTCAGACATCACCTTGAGAGGATTAAGGCTTTGATTCCTCATCCTTTGGCCACAGTCAGACTTTAAAAGACTAAACGGTCCAGTGATGTTAATCCTCCCAACCCCAAACTCCACAGTCGGGTTTGAAAGGCATCGTAGCTTTAATAAAAGTGCCAGGGTGACCCCATTTATCAGCCAGAAACTATAAAAAGCAGAAAGAATTGTTGGATTTTCAACTTTCCAATGATCCACCATCTGAAAAAAACTAACCAGATCTAAGCTTAAAATTGTGATAGACGTTTTTTTGGTTCTTTGTTCAGACATATAGTGTAAGAGTAGATGTTCCTTTTTACCTTTTTGCTTGACAGTTTCAACGATGTCTCTCGCCTTCATCAGAAGCGTCTCACAGACAGAGGATGATCTTGACAGCCGGCACCTGCGACACGCCCAGAAGAGCTGTCAGATCCGCCGGGCCAGCCACACCCACACCAAACCGGAGTGTTGTGGCGAGCCCAACAGACCCAACCGCCCCACCAGTTCTGCTGGGCGTGTCGCAGGTGCTAGCTGCCAAGATCTGCCAGCTGACACGTCATCCGCTGTCAGTAAAAGGTAAAGAGCAACATCTACTACTAACTATATGTCTGAACAAAGAACCAAAAAAACTCAGCTGTGACCAAAAGTGATTCAGAGTTTTCAGTTGAACTGTAGGCAGTGTTTCCACAGAGCAGAGCGGAGATGAGAAGAGTCACTGAGAGGAAAATCAAACATACTGGATCAATAAAATAACTGCAGCGTGGCTCAAAAATGGTACACAGAGGAGTTGTTAAAGATACGTTCAGCATGGTGAAACATCTTTCTACAGTGGGTGTGAAGAGTAGACTGGAAACATTTGTAGAGGCTGTAAACATGTAAATAGTTAATTTGTGTAAAACAAATTCAACTTTAGTTTGGTTGTCTTTTATTATTTCTGTCATTCTAACTGTGTCACACTGCACAGAAGACATTTCTGAGTTCTCTCTACTTCTAATGGTTGTGTTGTTTCCATTGAGGTGCAGGAGTTAATATTGCAGGAAAAATGAGACGGGAGCAAAATACACCAAGTTTGGGGTTCAGAGGGTTAATAAAAGTGGCAAGAAAAGACAAGAACATTGCTCAATCTTAAAATAAAATCAGTTTCTACTTTGCATAGATAGAAGCAGTGCTCGAATATATCGCTCAGATAAAACTACATTTAGTTGTGTAAAATACTTTTTATAATATAAGTGCATTTTCTACCTCTAGAGAGCATTCGACTTTTAGAGAAAAATACAGCAGATACAGAAACACAGTAATCGATGTCCATTTCAGGTTCTTCTTCTGGTTCTGCTGTTGGAGTTTGGACCTGTTGAGTTTCTGCCTCTGGGCCTCTTGTGTTGTGACTCCACGGTGTTGATCCGTGACGTATCCTGAGTTTAGCCATTCGTCTGTCTTTGTCAGAGTTTAGTGTCACTGAATGTTTTCTGTGGAGGATGTGAGTCAGAGGAGGAACGTATCTCCCTCTTCAAACTGGCCTCTAAAGAAACATTCAGAGGAACGACTGTAATGCTCCAACATTCTGCAATTTTAATAAAAAACAGATGTTTGGCGTGTCGGCTGCAAACTCTCCAATGATGATGATGATGATGATGTTATTCAGAGATGTTTTCAGCAGCTGTGGTGAGTCTTCTGCTGTTTTTTCGCAGTCTTTGAGTGTTTGTTAGTTTTTAAGGAGATCCTAATCTGACCTGTATCCTCCATCATCTGCTCCTCCATCATGGCTTCTTCCACAGTCCTCCTCCTTCTCCTCCTCCTCCTGAGCTCCACCAGCTCGATGCCTCCTCCACGAACTTCCTTCTTTCTCAGTAAGTCAACATTTCTATTCAGCTGGTTCCGGATGTGTGTTTGGACGATTGTGAGAAGAGAAATTAAGGTTTAGCTCTGTTTTTTTTAAATGGAAATAATCCTTTCTTTCCTTTGGAAAAGTATTGTTGATTTTCTGTTGCATAGAAAGTGAATTTTAATAAATTTCTGATAATTATTTTAGTTTCTGATTAATTTGATGTTATTGAAAAGGTCGTCATTTGAGATGTAGTGTCTACATTTTCAAGAACATAAACACAAACACAACAGTAAATATAACAAATACACTGATACAGACAGCTTGCTCACCCTCTCCCACCTCAGCTACACTGCAAAAAAGATTCTGTAAAAGAAAAAACAGTTAGGGCGGCTGTGACTCAGGTGGTAGAGCGAGTTGTCCACTGATCGCAAGGTTGGCGGTTCGATCCCCGGCCTCTCCGCATGCTAAAGTGTCCTTGGCCAAGACACTGAACCCGAAGTTGCTCCCAATGGCAGACAGGCACCTTACATGAAAGTCTGTCGCCATTGGTGTTTGAATGTGTGTGTGAATGGGTGAATGAGAAACACATTGTAAAGCGCTTTGAGTACCACTATGGTAGAAAGGTGCTATATAAGTGCAGACCATTTACCATTTAAAATCTGGCAGCAGTAACTGTAACATTACTGTAAAAAAAACTGTAAAAACTGTGAAAATAACAGCAAATATCTGTAAAATGACATTTTTTTGAGCTGATTTAAATACAGTAAAATAGTATAATTTTACAGTAAAACATGGTAAAAGAACAAATTACTATTTGTAAAAAATCATATTTTTAATGTGGACATTATTTATGCCTGTTTTTTTCATAGTCAGCATGTAAATTAGTACTTTTTCTGTGATTTTTACTAGATATTACCTGTAGAAGAAGAACACTGAGGGAACTAAAAGAAAACTTCCCGCTGAAAATATTAGTACAACATTTTGAAACAAAAAAAATTCCAGCTCAGACCTCAGTTAAATTTCATAGCACCCACATATCAACACATTATCAGAAAAACCCAACATAACTCTGTAGACGACACTTCCTGCTCTGCTCATATCGATCTACCCGTCTGATGCTCCGACAGTCAAACCCTTTAAAGATGCGACTCGACTGATAGCGTCTCTTGACCAGAACCAATATACTCAAGCACTTAAAATCATCTCAGATCCCACCAGCGGTTTCACACAGGGAGGCGCTGCTCATCACTGCAGTCAAACACAAACCAACTCAGCAGCTGGTTTTTCTTTCCTACTCTACAAACCTTAAACTCTGAATATGAATATACAGGATGATCATAAACTACATCTGTAACAAAAATAAGAGATGATGCAGCTGAGCCACACGTCATATTTTACTTTAAAGGTCCCATATTGTTCCTCAAATTACTATAAGTCTCACATGTCCCCAGAATGTGTCTTTCACATTCTCAGCTAAAAATACTGTAAAGTTGTTTAATGCCACCGTGAAGCTATACTTCCTGATTTTAGTCCTGTTTAAACAGTTTATTTCTATGTCTGTAGCTTTAAATGTAGCTAAGCGGGTGCTGTCCTCGCCTCCTTCAGGAAGAAGACTCTCTGGTTCTATGATTGTCAGTTTGGAGTATAGTGAATGAGTGCGTGAAACCAGAACTTTCAATCTTCTAACTTTCTCTCTAAGGATCATTTTTAATGACTGTGTTTGGTGAGTTTGTCAGACGACGTCATAAAATCCCTGTTTTAGCTACAGATCAGCAGCTTGGAAATTAAGTGACTGCTGATTAACATGTAGTCTGAATGGGTTTCAGTCACTATTTTGTACTCGTTCTTGTTCATTAACTGCAGTTTATGTGAGCACAGAGAGCAGGAGAGAAGCTAATAGATGTAAACAGCAGCTGGGTTTAGGTTGAACTGAAGCACAACAGGTGACATGAAAACACAGTAACCCACCCAGTCCTTGTTAATTGGTTGAAATTAAAGTTTCTACCAACTCTGAATGTTCCCCAGTGTTAGTTTCCACAGAGCTGCTCAACTAAGGATTGTCTTGCTGTTGTGGTGACAATACCATCAATAATAACAGTAATCCACGGGGTGTTTAGTTCTTCAGATGCTGGGAGTTCATGAAGACTGTTTTGTTCACTCTTGCAGCCAACACAGAACATTTGGTGTATTTTGTTCGTGGCTGAAACATTTTAGAATTGGGAGAAGCAGCTCTCTAAAGTAAATTAACCTGGTGGACTGTTAAACAGCTGCTCGCTTTGATTGGTTAACTGTTGGAAGCAGTGAGTGGGCGGGGCTATACAAAGCTGGACCACTATTGGTTCCTCAGTTTCTACAAAGACTAAAATTCTTTCTGACTTATAAATTTGGTAAATCCGTCTAGTTGTGGGTGAAATGTAAATGAGAACAGCTGTATTGGGAATTCAGAGTATTAAAATGTAGTATATGTGAGCACAGAGAGCAGGAGAGAACACATATTACCTCTCCTCGAAATTACACTATATTGCCAAAAGTATTGGCCCGCCTGCCTTACATGCACATGAACTTTATTGACATCTCATTCCTAATTCATAGGGTTTAATATGGAGTTGACGCACCCTTTGCAGCTATAACAGCCTCAACTCTTCTGGGAAGGCTTTCCACAAGGTTTAGGAGTGTGTTTATGGGAATCTTTGACCATTCTTACAGAAGTGCATTGATGAGATCAGACACTGATGTTGGACCAGAAGGCCTGGCTCTCAGTCTCCCCTCTAATTCATCCCAAAGGTGTTCTATCGGGTTGAGGTCAGGACTCTGTGCAGGCCAGTCAAGTTCCTCCACACCAAACTGGCTCATCCATGTCTTTATTGACCTTGCTTTGTGCACTGGTACGCAGTCATGTTGGAACAGGAAGGGGCCATCCCCAAAGTTGGGAGCATGAAGTTGTCCAAAATGTCTTGGTATGCTGAAGCATAAAGAGTTCCTTTCACTGGAACTAAGGGGCCAAGCCCAACCCCTGGAAAACAACCCTACACCATAATCCCTCCTCCACCAAACTTTACACTTGGCCCAGTGCAGTCAGGCAAGTACCTTTCTCCTGGCAACTGCCAAACCCAGACTCATGAAATATTTAGTATCAAGGAAATTTCATGAAGGGACTTATTGCACAGGTGGCAACCTATCACGGTGCCACGCTTGAATTCACTGAGCTCCTGAGAGTGACTCATTCTTTCACAAATGTTTGTAGAAGCAGTCTGCATGCCGAGGGGCTTGATTTTATACACCTGTGGCCATGGAAGTGATTGGAACACCTGAATTCTATTATTTGGAGGGGAGGGCCAATACTTTTGGCAATATATTGTATCTCCTCTCCTGCTTCCTGAGATGCAAAGAAAGGAATCAATTAATCTGAGGTTGTCTTCATGCATCGCAGCTTCCACCCACCTGATGTTCAGTCTGCTGTGTATTAATCCCACCTCCCCTGCTCCCACCTTCACCTCCTGATGGCCTGATCTCGCTCTGATCCTCAACAGTTCGCAGCTGTTTGATGGTTGTGTAGTACTTGACATTTACTGTAAATTGTGCCCACCTCCTGCCACTGTCTGTTTCTGGGTCAGATGCTTTGCTTGCGTGCATGTTGCGTACCAGTGAGTGAAATGTGGTTAGTGATGGAGGATGTGAAACAGGCAAAGAAGATGAACCATAGCTGTACGAGAAACAAAACTCTCTCTTCTCTAATTGGCTTTCAGAGAAACTGACAGAAGGCTCTGACGTCCTTCTGCACATTTAATGGCACTAAAAATATAATGACACCATTATCTCTATGTTGGTGAGCTGCAGTCTGATGCAGTGATGGTGTTCAGAGAAGCTTCCTCCTCCTCTTCCTCCCCCCTCAACTCGGACCGCATTAAAAGGAAGTTGTGGTTGCTGAGAGCTTCTTCGCACTCTCTCAATGCTCAGTGTTGCTGCACGATACGCCGACGATTCAACACGGACAAGAAATAATCATTTGCTCCTCCACCATGGCTTCAGCCGGCGTCCTCCTCCTCCTCAGCCTCCTCTGGAGCTCCGCCGGCTCGCTGCCTCCTCCACGAACCTCCTTCCTCCTCAGTAAGTCAAACATTTCTGATCAGTCATTTGTCTGGTTCTGGACACGTGTTTGGGGGATTGTGAGAAGTCGGAGGATGAATGAAGATCTAATGATGTTGATTAAGAAGCATGTTTGATTGTAAAACCTTAAATCTCTAAAGACTGTTTCTTTTAAATGGTATTATTTCATTTAGAAACACATATTGCTAACTTGTCTCAGGAAATTGAGGTCATATCATTTTTCTTTTAACTATTTAATAGCTACTAACAATTATTTATGTTATTGATTAATAGTTTT
>OMNN01094263.1:0-38584 GCA_900302755.1 Chromis chromis | reverse complement strand
ATACTAGGAGCAGTGGGCTGCTGCGGTGCAGCGCCCGGAGAGCAGTCAGGGGTTAAGGGCCTTGCTCAAGGGCCCACAGTGGTGGTGACTGGAACAAGCGGTCACTCTCACTTTCCCACCTCAACCTCTTTGCCAGCCCGGGGACTCGAACTGGTGACCCACCGGTTACAAGTTTGCTTCACAAACCACTAGGCCACCACTGCCCCTATAATGGATGTTTACTGTTTTTTAGGGGTAATACAAGACAAAATAAGTAAAATGTAGTAGTTGTCAAACCTAAATACTTAAATATAATATATTTTGTTCTATTGTGTTATTATACAAAGTGGTGGAAAGACATACCATCCTTCTGTAGTAAACACACACAGATTTCTGGAACTTTCCAGTGTGCTCATGCTCACTTTTACTTCCAAATGAAGTGGTTTCCATGACGCAGCAGAACTGTTGGCTTGTTTCTTTCCTGACTTTGCTGCAGCAGTATCACTGTATTCCCAGACCTCAGTTACGTTGTTCAGTGTTACCATATCTGATAGAAATGACGGCTAAAAGTACATGTTGCAGAAGCTGAAGTCATGTTTTAACTTGAATCCAACTTTATCTCGAAAGGGAAAAGCGTGTTAAGTACAGAGCCTCATGCACTGGTTACAAGTTCGCTTCACAAACCACTAGGTCACCACTGTCCCTAGGAACAGTTGGATTCAAACCCCACTCTCCCCGCTGGAAGACATGGGCCTAACCAATGGAGCTACAGAAGCTCTAAAACACCCTGATAGGGAACCATGGATCTCCCACACCAAAGTCAAAGGGTGTTAGTTACTGAGCTACACAGCTGATGACAATATCTCAGGAACTCTTAAAGACAGAAGCCTGAGTATTTCTCATCACGTCATTAATTAAGAATCTGCAATATTGGACAAGTAGATCAAATAGTTTCTAAATATTGGTGAGTTGAAATATAAAAAAATAAAAAATAAAACGTCATGAAAAGTCCCATCTCTGAGCACACATTAACAAAATAATCGATGATGCAGGAGTCTACTGGAGATATTTTCTTAAGCGTACATAGTTCACAAACATACAAAACAAACCATATAAAACACACTAGAATGAGAAATACTTAGCAACAAAAATGAACAAAAAGTTATTTTTGTTGATCTTTCATAACTGATTGAGCAGGTATGACAAGTCATACCACAACAACCAAACTATTGCTAGATAGCCATATCTAATTTTCAAAATGATTCCAGTAATAATATATTGTCCAGTACTGCAGATTCGGAAACAATGGCATGATGAGAAATAACATAATGTCAGGCTTTTATCTCTAATAGGTCCTAAGATACTGGCATTCAAACATAGCCTCATTTCAATGCATTAAAGGACATGCTGAAAGTGGGTGGACAGGCATTTATATAAAAAAAATCTTGGAAAGAATTTGATATGTCACACTAAAAATATCTGTATGAATATCAATTTTTATGCTATAAAACTGCAAAGAAATCAGAGATGGTCTAGCAGAAATTGCTCTAAAACTTTAATGATCTGAGATTAAATGACCATAAACACCCAATCAGCCACAACATCAAACCACTGACAGGTGAAGTGAGGACCATTGATCATCACAGTGCAATGTTCTGCTGGGAAACCTTGTGTCCTGGCATTCATGTGGATGTGACTTTGACATGTAGTACACACTTTCACATTGTTGCAGCACTAAATAAAAACACAAAGTTTGGTTTCCTCAACTCAACTGAAGCCCCTTCACCCTCCATCCACATCCTCAGACCTCCCCTGGTGGAGGAGGTGGCCGGCGAGGGCCCCGTGTCCTCCACCACCTCCACCTAAGTGACACTGTCCTGGCAGCCTGCTCTGATGGCTAACGGACCTGACACTGCAGTAGCCGGTGTGGGGTCCTCATCAGGTGACACCTGGTCCTGGCCAGACATTCAGAACCTCTTAACATCAGTGTGCTGCAGCAGCTTTGTCCTGTTTGTCCTCAGGGTTTGCTTTCTTTCTTTCTTTAATGTGTACCAAGGTGACAAGACTTCCTTATCCTTATTTTTTTTTATATTTTTGAAAATGTATTTGCACTGACATGACGGCCCATGGACACAAGACTTCTGGAGGTTCTGTCAGAACTGTTTTGGTGGAACAAAGGGGGACCTACAACATATCAAGTAGGTCTTAATGTTGGGACTGATCGATGGATCTCACCATCATCCAACAACTGCCACATGTAGCCTCAGTGACCACTGTTCAGCGTGTCAAATGCTCTTGCTTTAAAGCTCAAATGAAAAAAATCTGTCACTTTAAATAACAGTTACACTTTTATATTCAGGATTTTCTATCATGACTCAGTGGGGCCTTACTTTGCATTTCCTCTCCCTCTAATACTAAAACGTTATAAAACTTCAAAAGCATTAGCATCAGCTGTTCTCCTGCTCCATCACAAGCTACTACACCTACTACAGCCTGCAGTTTCCTTGCCAGCTATACCTTCATCCCACAAATGCATCTTCCCTTGATGCCAGAATTTGCAGGACAGCTGGGTCTCCTTATTTCAGTTTTCTATGAATGCTGAGATGTTGAAGGAGACGTGGATTGATTTTGTGAAGAGCCTCATTAATGGAGAGCTGAGGATCACTACAAACAACCGTCTCTCCAGAGACCATTTTACACTGAGTAGTTCTCGAAACTTTAATCAGAAACAACTGGGATTCACAGATAATCTAATTTTGTGTTTAGTTCATTACAGTAGGAAACTCAGTGGGCAGCTACAATGCAACGAGTGCGTGTTGGTGATTTCACATCGAACCTGTTTGATTTGGTTACAAAAACTACTCAGGTCCGTTCAGTTCATTTGGGGAGATGTGAAAACTCCCAATCAGTGCTTTCAGCGGACACACCTCCTGAGGATACTGCTTTTTTTTTCTCACAATTTTACATGGTGACTTTTTTTATTTTTTATTTTCAAGTATCTTTTATTGAGCAATCAACTTACACATACAACCAACAATATACATTTGGCTCGTTTTTAGAGTCATTACAGTGTGCCTTTAATCCTGAAGTTATTTAAAACTTAATATGATGATAGGCACAGAAGTTATGGTGACTTTTTTGATCATTCAAATTTATCTGTTGGGTAACATGGTGTGGCAAGTCTGAACACATGTTTACGCTTTACACCGACTTCAAATAGCAACTTAATGGCAAATACATTCTTTTGTGCTGACTTCTACACTCCACGTTGCTGCAGTGAAGTAGAAGAGTACACCAGGGTGATGTTAATGTCGGGCGTGGTTACAGATACATCTCGACCACATCCAGCAGTGGTGTTAGGTTTTTCTTTCGACCAAAGAAAGTATTGAAATACCGCTTTCCAGCCTGATGATTTGACTGTGTGTCAGTGTCAGATTTGCACTATTGTTTCCCCTCTTGGTGGTAAGCATTGAAAATATCATAAGCTAACCGTTATGTGGTCATAAATAAACTTTAATAAAGTAATACATTTTGATGACATTTAATCAGTAGCTGCTAAAGCAACAAACCCAATCCACATTTCTCAATAGTGTCTAAAGAGCATGTCAAATCCACACTTCTTTATTTTCATCCAAACTCCACAATGCACACACAGACGTAATAATACTTTAGATTAAAGGCATGACTGTTCAATCTAGAGTAGATTTCTACCCCTCAAATACAACAATCATTTTAAAGGTCCATCATCTATCTGTGGTTTATCACTGAAGTATGCAGGTATCATCTGAAGTGTTGGAACTACTGTCGGCCACGGCGGTGCTAGAAATTCTCACTAATCCTGAAACTGTAGCTTGACGCTTCCTCATATGGACCCAAACACAACACTCTTCTAATGATAACAATAAATTAACTTTCTCTGCTCCACTGAAGCCCATAAATAATTAATTGGTTTGTTGAAGAGGGGCTAGTTTTGCATGACCAATATGCTTCCTGCTCCAGACAGTGTGATCGGATGCTGCTGCATCAGCACTCCTCTCATTCTGTTCAATTAAAACAGCACATTAGCAAAATATGAGCTTTGTTTGGGGCTTTTCGTGACACATTTTTGTATTAATCTAAGCCAGGATCTTTGTTAGACATTTCACGCCATTAGAGAAGCAGCAAATCATGGTATGTGGTAGATGTAAGGAATACGGGAGGTTAGAAATGCAGGCCAAGCTGTTTGTCCCAGTTTTGGAGATGCATAAGCAATGGCAGCAAAGACAGAGCTGGAGAATGGTTACCTGCACCTCATTAACATTCGGTTTGTATTTCTTTGAAACCACAATTGCCTTGGGCGGTGCTAAGCCCAGGATGCAGTGACGGTACCCCTCCAAAATAGTGACAAGGGTATCATTTTGGGAGGCGCTGTGGTGCAGTCTTCTCAGAACAACAAGGTCTCAAGTTCAAACCTGCTGGTTGGCTGGGGCCTTTCTGAGTGGAGTTTGCATGCTTTTCCTATGCCTGCATGGGTTTTCTCCAGGTGTTTCAGCTTCCAGCTTCCTCCCAAAAACTATATATGATAGGTCAATTGGTTCTATATTAGCTGTAGGTGTGGGTGTGAGCATGGATGGTTGTCTGTCTCTTTGTGTTAGCCCTGTGATGGACTGGACACCCTGTCTTTCACCCAGTGTCAGCTGGGCTCCAGTCCCCTGCAGCCTTAAACAATAATAAGAAAGTGGGCGTGTATCTAAATGGAATGAGGGAATTGTTTTGGTGGAACATTTGCATGCAGCGATGTGAGCAATGTCTTTAAAATGGGTAATTTACCACAAGAACTAAGCAGGCCCGCCTCGTTGCACAATCCAAATCTTCGGCAAGACTTTGCGTTTTGATTGTGTAAGATGCTGCTTTGAGGTTGTTGATTTTGAAAATGATACCCTGCAGATAGTGGAAACGGAGGAGAAAGCCATGTGAGCAAAATGCAGAAATGGCAGACTTATAATCACAATCTACACCCGGTGAGTCAGACTAGCACATAGAAGAAGTTAACAGGGTATTTCTGTTTCTCCTATTTTTATTTCTTGTCCTACAGCCAGTAATACACCACCATTAACACCCAAGAAACCAAGCACTGTAAGTCTGTGCATTTATAATCATAAACTAGCAAGTAATGTCAGCAGGGTTTAATTACTACAGAGAATGTTTACATCCAGCCTCTAAAATTTGGACACAAACATTGATGTTTCCTAATTACAAGCTTCATGTTTTAGACTAAAAAAACGGAGAATTTGATTTTTCTTAGGAGGTGATTGCTGACCGCGATCAACCCAAACATGTGTGCAGTTTGATTTTGCGACGGCAGTATTGGATGTGGTGAGAGCGCAGCATATAAATCAGCCACTCGAGGTTCTATGTCGTGACAGTGGACTGCTGGGCTTTGTGGAGGCATTTTTTTACCAGATGTGCATAGCTGTATTTCCTTGATAGCAGTCATTTTGTATTTTGGTAACGCACTGTGAAAGTGAATATGCCACTGGGGAGTCAGAGGTGAGTTATATTGTGTGCCAGTAATAATCAAACTGCGCAGAGTAATTTTGGTAACGGGGCCAGAGACTTTCACAAAAGAGGAAGCAGTCATTTTCTGTTATTTCCGAGGCCTTACCGCGCAGTGTGCATATAAAGAGATCCCAAAACGTGAAACTAAACAATACTTTCCATTCTGCAGAGTTCTGTCATTGCTGGCTGAGTTTCTAATGGCTGTCATCCAATACAGAACTGCCACAATGCGTCATGACGCAGGGAGTTAATAGACTGACAAATACCATCCTTCTTCTTCTGTATCATTAAACAGTTTCCCACATTGGAAAATGGTTCTCTGGGGATCTAGGAACACGTAGTCAAATAATGCTTTCTCCTGTGACACCAGCTTAATTTAAAGCACCATATATGTTCTTCGGAGTCCCACTGGGAGAGGCTTTTATGGCAGAGAATCTTCTGTCGAGGATTATGCTCTCAACTGTTCTCTCCATCACAAAACTGACACAGAGTGCGATTGCTCAAAGCAGACCGCTTTTAAAAGGAATGAAAGGAAGTGATCTTATTTGTCATGACTCATGTCAAAGCCTACACGGCCTGATTAATGTATTCCTCCTAATCACACCCAGGTTCTGATACAGTGTCATTATGCCCACAAGGTGACAAAACAAACAAACAGTTGCCACGCATCTTTATAAAAAATAGAGAGCTGGATGAACTGCAGCTCCTTATCTTTGCAAATAAACCACAGCTGTTGATTCTGCAAGCAGACAAATGCATCACTTCTGTGCAGCAGGGCTCTGGTCAACAAACCATGCTCAGAATAGCTCCTGTACAACCTTTTATGAACCGGGTACAGACTGAATCATCGCTTTACGACGTCAACTGATGACAAACAAGCATTTTTATACACGACTTTCACATTAGTCCAACCCTTCATGTGCTCTTGGTCATCAGTTGCAGCCAAATGAATCAAAAATTATATGAGTGCAGGCACTATGTGTCATATTGCCACATATATGCAGAACATGATTACTACTTGTGGGGAGACTTCCAACTCACTTTCCTCACTTTTTACCAAGTCAAGTTAATTTGAAACCACTTTACTACATATAACAGTACGTGAATGCATCACCACTTGTAATGCCATGAAATATGCACTGATTCTGCATTTCAGTGGTTCAGTCAGTTGCTTTCTTTAACCTGGAACTGTGAGATGGCTCCAGATGTTTCCCATAGGAGAGCTTAAGGAGGTGACTCCGCACTGCTTCATCAGATGTAGAAGGTTAACCAGATGTGCATTTTCTAAAACGAGCCAGTTAATCTATAAAACTGAAGCATGCTGTTTGAAAACACTGTAAAGAGCGTAAATCTCATCTTTGTACAGCTTGTCCTAGTTTGTTTCCAAGTATGGAATGGGCCCATTGCTGCTTTTTTGGGCTGAAGGCCCACTACAACTGCAGTTCTCACCAAAGATAGCGGCAACAGGTGATTCCTTCTCTCCGGCAACAGGCTTGGTGCTATGCACTAGAATAAGGCAAAGAGGGCATCGTACTAGTGTAGGAGTTGGAATCTGTGGGGGCAAGTTTATTGAAAAACCAATAAAAATCCAATACGCCAAAACTTTGTTTTTTTACCTTGTTATCTGTCTTTATGGCATTTGAACTAAATGCCATAAATGATAATAATGAATGAGTGCCAGAGGGGTGACTGGAGAGAGTTCAGGGGTTTATAGATCTGCACATTCTAAAGGAGGCAACAGTGCAGAGTTACATCTAAAGGCGAGTTCATGGTTTATACAGCCCTGTGCATATACCAATGCAGATGTGCTCATAGCTCTGGTCATACTGCAATAAGTACGGATCAGTTGGTCGCATTGCCCTTTATATCAGACACAAAAACACACAGTGCTCTCGTGGATGTTTCTGAAATCTGGCTGTGGCTTTTCACTCTTTACAGGATGATACCTAAGGGGTGCCAAGCACAGTGGGCAAACACAGCACAGAATTTCTGGAGAATTCAGAACCTCCCACTGTGTTTGTGCACTGTCAACAGAACACATGCACAAATCAAAGCAGCTCTGAAGCCCTTCGCCTGGTACTTCAATTACACCTCTTTTTAACAATAACTATAAAGGTCTCCTCAAAACAAACATTTTTTGACCATTTGTTTTCTTGGCACACACATAGTCGTCACACACGTATTGAGGACAGTATACATGGAAACTTGTAAATGTGGAAAGATGACCAAATTGATGTCACACTGATTTTTTCTTCTTTTTTTATAGGGATTTAATCAGTGCCCTTAGAGTGACTTTCTAACTATTTGCCAAGTTTGGAACCATTTACCAAGACTGTAATCTCTCTTTATCTACATCTCTTTATCTTTCCGATAACCTAGCAAAATTACCTTTGCAAAGAGTTAATGTGCAGGCTCCAATAACAACAAGTTAGATCAGTATAGGCCTGTGGAAGCACTGTTTATAATGTTAATAGCTCAGCAGCCTTTTAATACTATTGCTTCTGTGATGGTCTGCGGAGAGCAAGTAATCACATTGAAACTGACGATAGTATTTAGTTACTAGAGAGAAGCTCCACAACTGGTTCCCTCAGCCAATTAAAGGCTAAAAGCTTCTTTACACATGTATAGACAATATGACTTGTCTCCTAACTTTCAAGTGAGTCCATACACAGTGAATTCATCCGTGCATTTTAGAGGGCATAGCAGCACAAAGACCACAAGATATGGCTGAACCACCCCAATGACTGTTCAGTCGAGTGTCCCTGTAAATAAATCATGGGGTAAACTGAAACTGGAGCCCCGGATGGACGCGTGCCTGTACCACCGCAAGGGCTCTGTCAATTAATGTTACATGACAAGCAGACACGGCCCAACACTGGGCCTTCCTGAAACCTTCAGCCATTCACTTTCATCAGTAATGGAGCAGGATCTGTCTCCCGTCTGAGCCGACACACCCCGGTTCAGCCCGATCCCCAGTCTCCACCTCCACCACCACCCCCCCACTTCTCTCATTATGTTCCCATGTTTGTCCTCTTCTTCCATCTCCCAAGTTCAACTCATTTATTCTCTTTACACTGTAATTCCAGAAAAATAGATTACAGGTTGCTGGATTTGAGGGATAATAGCCTGCTATTGAATTCCTTTTCTTTTTTAGTGATGCAAAACACAGGCTCAATAGAATCTATAAATACTTCCCATCCTTTTTTCACCCATTAAGAGCTGGTAACAGGCACTGTGTGGGTGGCTGGGAGGCTGCAGAAGTGGAGGCAGAGGTACAGTGGTGAGGTGGCTGTGGTGAGAAGGGTGACAGGGGGAAAGAAGAGGTAGAATTCAAGTACAGTAAGTGAACAGATAATATTCATGCAATTATCCTAAATGTGCTTCTCTTCTTTTAGAATTGCCTTCCTCTAAATGTGTCCATCACTCTAATTCGCCCTCTAATTTCCCCTAATTTCAGTCTATTTTTCAACAGTTCCACATTCCCTCCTCTATCATTACCCCCCTTCTGTCAGGCAATAGCTGTCAATATGATTTATCATTGATGCTAACTGATGTCGTTGTCCCACTGTGAAGGCTGATTAGATGACCATCCTGCTGATACAGCCCTGTCAGGGACTACAGTCTGTGGGATTGGCGACAACACCACCCCGTCTCTTTCCTTCTCTTCATGTGTCACTCTGTCTTTCTCTTGCCTGTGCTTTATTGCCGTTGCTGTTCGCCTTCCCTTTAGCACGTTCCTGCGTTAAATCTAGCAGTTTTAGCTTTTAAAGCTGCACTAGGCAGCTATTTGGAAGTACACTTGTCTTGTCAACATAGATCCAAAACTGGAGCAATTTTTTTTTTTATGTGTCCCCCTTCCCTGTGTTTGCCCTATCTGCCCCAGAAAAACTGCAGTGTTAGACATAAACAAAATCTTCGCTGCCAACAGAAAGTGATGAACTGAAGCACAGGACCAAAGAACAAACTGTCAAACAGCAATGAGAAGCGCTCTATGCAGACAAAGAAAAGCACTGTAAGCACTGTTTTCTGCCTGTTTCATCCTTTGGCATGAAGCTGCACATACTACCAATTCACTAAAGGCTTTTTACATGAAACTCCAACAGTACCAGTTTGAAAACTGGCATGTATGGCAGCTTTATGATCAATAATTTAACGTGTATTTTGTGATTAAACAGGCTTTTTGCAGTAACATTTATTCAGCATCCCGTGACCCAATAAGTAAGAGAATTTTTTTTCCAGAATGCTCAGCACTATCACTTCATTGCGTTACAATTAAATGGCAATCCAATATTTCATGTATTGCCATAAAGTTGCATACAAATATTCATGATCCCCAGAGGATGGATCCTAATGATCTAAGGAATCTGGTGATGTGCTTTCCTTTATCACGTGGTTAGGATATGTAGCTCTTTAAGACCGATGGGAGCGCCTGCCATCCCATTTGCATATCTATTTTTCAATGCGGTTAGATTGCAACCAAATAAGATAGAGCAATAATTATTTCTGCATATAAAACCTGAGGAGTTACACTTTCATATCACGCATCCAACGTGTCCTAGAGCGCTGTTTCCTTAAACTAATATGTTTGCAGAAATCCAGTAAAAAGTACACACAACAAAAACATTATGATCTAGACGGCGGGTGTTCACATCGCTAAGTTCCGACATTGGAATACACTTCATCACATTGTGAGCATGAACTATCACGTTGTCCAGACCCTCACCACACACTCCCTACACTCTCCCACACATCCCCACACATATGGAACCGCAAAAACCCATTCCTCTGTGTGTTATCGTGGACAGTATTTTGTCACAAGTCCTATCACAGCTCCACTGGTGCTACAGAAGTGTAATGTTCGACTTTGAACTTTGATTCCACCATTGGTGTATATAGTGTATATATATCTATAGTTTACTTTGTTGTACATGTTGTCTTTCTGCAAATTGGTTCTTTCTGTATATAGTTATGTCTGATTGTATATGTATTTTGATTTTTTTTTTTAAAGGCACTACAGCATGTAAAAATGTAAAGATATGCTCTGGCTACTTCTTCTATGGTAGGTCATAAGGGGTTAATAATTGAAATATAACATTTTATTATTGTAAACCTTGATGTGTTGGTCTCCACTTTATGTTAGCCAGGTCATAACAGTAAAATATGTCTTAAAATTAGACGCATACAACAACGGCCACCTTTTCAACTAAAGCCACCAACTGGTTGCAGTTTTTACATATTCAGTAAAATATTATCCACATCTTTTAGCTGGGGTTATTTAAAACATGTGTACAGATGTATCCTCAGTGAATAACCACTGACTACCACCTTGGGGCTGGCATCTGTCATCTTCACTGCTATTTGTATATTCATTTGCATCACCCTCAAATTATTATTTTTTAAACCTTGGTTATCTCCTATCTAGCACCAGCATTTGATCCAAATATTTGCCCATACTTTGATTTATGACCAAAAATAATGGCATTCCCATCAGCAGCAGGTGTTTATCTAGTGTCATATCTAATTAGCATCTAGTGCTAATTAGCCAATATTAACACTCTAAACCACGAGGGCTACAAGGTTGTCAGTAGTGTCTTGTTGTGTACAGAATCACTGTAACCTTTTTAATCACTCCAATAAATGTCAAACTTCACAACTAAAAATGTGACAAAATACATATGAAACCCTGTCTGACTGTCATGAGCAGTAGATCAGTATGAAACCACCTAAGTAAAAATGAAACCAAAGACTGGTGAGACTCATTTTTAACTGGCTCTGCGTCACCAGGCTCACTCCATCACCGTGCACCATTATTACAGCAGCCCTCCCACTTCACACTCCCCAATCATTCCCATTAAAGTGCCTTAATTGTTTCTCTGACCTCTATGTGGAACGACCCAATCACATGGCAACTGTATCCTGAAATGAATGTCCATATTTGCATTGTTCACCTGTCATGGGGGCGTCATTACTTGGGTGGCTGGAGCGAACAGACGTCTTGTTCAAGGGGAAGGAGGACAAAAGAAGGTTTCCCATAATTATTATGGCATCACGGTGAAAGACGTGGACAACTTAGTTTTATTTTATTGTGGTGGGCAGGCAGGACTAGGACTGAAAAATCCTAAGAACTCTGGAAATGCATCAGTTATATTCTATTTATGTGCTTCTAATAAAATAAGTTAAAGGAGAATAAATTGCCGGTACTGAGTTTTGTGTCATATTTTCTTGAGAAAAACCAACAGCACCAAAAAACGACTGATGATTGGTCAGAAAATACTGAGTATAACTAGACGTCCCTGCACAAAACACCTTCACATTACACTAAGTGACTGCTGCCACTGTATAATCCATCCTGCATCCACGCTGTCTGCAATCATTCCGCACGTCTTCCATCTTACAGTCAGCGCCTTTCATGACCAACTCAGGGACATACCAGAGAAAACGTCCAAACTGGTGTGATCAAAGCAAATCCCTGAAATGAAAAATTCCTTGAACCCTTTTTTGACAGGCAGAGGGGGGAAAAAAACTGAAACATGTGATGGGCTTTTATGGCAAACCAGCAAGTCTTTGTAATGCTGAGTGGCAGTTCCCTTGGAGGAGAACAGGGTTTTTTAATCAGAATAAATGCAAAAAGACACTCAGACCTGTTGTGTGGTTATGGCATTAACTCGGACAGAGGATCAACAGAGGCATTCCGGTCTTTGAGAGGAAATCCTAATTACAGCACCTGGAAACTGGCGGGAAGCAATCAAGTATCAATCAGAGATAAGAAGCATGCCAAGTGCTGCAATAAATAGATCAAACCAAGAGGTTTCTGACGTGTTTAGTAGATTATACGAGGATAAATAAAAGCAAAAGTACCAACAGTTGACTCCTCTCTCTTTTACCAACTACTGTTAAAGTGTCTTTGATCAAAAACACTTATGAAGCAGTTACACAAATACTTCATTTACACCTGGCAGTGCAACGTGCATCTGTACATCTGTACATGCTGCTGTTTCTGGTGGTATATACTTCTACAGTCTATATACTGAAAACTGTGGAAGGCAGGTGAGAAAGTTAGGGGCTCACAACTATTTCAAACAAGGAACATTTAAGACAGAAGCTGCACTATAAACAAAGCCAGTCCATTCTCCAATCCGTTTTCTAACATATGTGGAACGTCCACATGAGGATGTATTATTAGCAGAAAAAAGAAACTGTAATATTGCTCAGTAATACAGTTATACGTGTACTAGATCAGACACATCATGACTCAGAAAAGATAATTGGATGACTGGATATCACTTCCTACATACATTAATTCATTGTTGTGGAGTGGTGCCAACATCAGGTGAATGGGTCAAATTGGTTGCTGTTTCCCACAAGTGTATTGTGATCTTATCTTATTTCTTTTGACCCGAGCCTGCAGATCCATCTTTCATCTTCCAAGGGCAACCACCCACAAAAGCAGCATTTTTGAGTTTGTGACCTTGAAAAACGCAAGCATCTCTACAGTGCTGTGATACTCAGGCTCACCTTCCTGGCACAAACAATCCAGTGTTTATGCTTTATGCTCACAGTAATCCTTTCTTTTAGTGGGTGTGTGGAAATTGTGCATTTTGATGCAAAAGGTGCCTGTTTTCATAATGTATTTTTGTGCTCATTTTGAAGTATCATATTAGAAAAGGGTAATGAAAACTCTCGCTTGAGGTGGCTTTTGACTTTTGTGAAAAAGAGTTAATGTGCTTCATGTTAGATTAAAACCCTTTTTTTAGATAAGTTCTGACTATGCAGACATTTAACTCATCAGCTTTGTCCCCTTCTTTCATTGTCTTTGTCTCTGGACAGTATGAAAATGGCCAACAGCAGCTGAAATGATCAAGGAAAACCTCTCCAGCTAAAAATAATTTTTGACTTTTCTCCATTTTTTTCCATAAATTGCCAAAGTTGTGTTTGTTTCTTCTTCTTTGAAGTTTTTTTGGGCAGTTGGCAAACAACTGGGGAGTGTTCCAGTACACATACTACCATAGTAAATAGTATACCAGGAAAAAGATTTAGTATGTCCCAGTATACAGTACGACAAATGGAGCATGTGAAAATACCAGGGTGCATTTTACAGTATGCAAGCCAGCATGCTTTTCTGGGCATTCTGACCCACAATCCTTTGCAGAACAAACCTGATTAACCAATAGTGCACAGACAGGTGATTTCAAACTGCAAAAGGTATGTGAGCAAGACAGTCAAAGCTTAAGACACAATATTATGACGAAGTAGTATGTCCTAATTGTATGCATACATTGTGAGGGTTCGTACTGAAAGCAAAAGGAAAAAGTAAGTAGTTTGGAATGCAGGGCTGGTTTTGTTTCCAGTGTCTTCCACTCAAGTTGTTTAAGCATAATGTAGCCTATACAGCAACCTCCTGATGACCCTCTACACAGCCTAGTTTATTCACGTCAAAGCAGTTAAAGGAAGCAGGCCTAATTTGCTTTTTTGCAGAGTCTACAGCCGTGCTACTGCCTGTGTGAGGCTGTACTTAGACACAGCAGGGTTTTGTGCAAAATACTAACATTTTCACAATGATTTATGCTGATGTTTACCATGTTCACCTTGTCAACATTCCAACATTTGCTTATGAGCACAAGACAACTGTACAGCTCAGGTTGACGGACATGTCAGTATTGTAGATATTTGCTGTTTAACTGCAGGTAAAAAATACAACACATTTAGAACTGACTATGGATCTGATGAGTAATCGGAGAATAAAAGAAGGGTTAGCATTAAAAAGAAATGAATCATAAGAGATTGAACCACAAACCTCAAGGTTGTACTAGAGGAAAAAGTCAAACCATTATCTACATGAAAATGTATCCAGTAAAAAAGCCTTTCTGTACTTTTGATAGACTGTTAATTGATCAGAATAAAAGGAGTATCATTTTCCAAGAGAATACAATTTGCCCTCTCATGTCAACCCTGTCTCCCAAAGATTATATTCCTTTACAACTAAACTGCACTCTCATGTATATTTGAATGAAATGTATTTTCTGCTGAATTATGTTTGTTAAATACAAACTCAACCTGTCTTTGCCATTTATTTTATCGCTGTACTTTTACTCCTTTTTGGCCAACTAAACTAAACCCTGGCAACCAATAAAATGGAGGGGAAGCTTCAAACACGGTGTGAAAGGGTGGCACTTCAACCCAAAGTGTAATATTTTATTATTCTAACTGTGTAGTTTTGGTGCCTAAAGCTGCTGAATTATTCCTCCATCCTCCTCTTCTACTTCCTCCTGCAGACTTAGTGGCTCTTTCAAATTGGAGGCATCACAGGCAAGAATCTACATTTGTTCCAAAACATTTTTTTTCAAAACTGAAAAATGAGAATGCAGTTTAGTGGTATAGGAACATCATTTTTGGGATGCGAGGTTGCCCAAGCAGGAATTGGCCCGTGGCCCACAGCAATATACAAGCGCTGTTTCTGTGCACCTCGCAAAAAGCGACACCATAATGTCTTACATGTGCTCGCAAATTGCAAGTACATTTATGAGTCATGCATGTGACACCAGTATGGCATTCGTTCTGCAGCACCATAAATGTCTTATGTCCCAGAATGCATACCCATTTTAACATTTAATAACATCTTGGCCATGACTGCAGGCTTTTGTGGCCATTTGAAGTGGATTTAAACATTTTTACATTCAGACATGTTCAAGAATGAAATGTCTCTTAAAAAAAGGGAAAGAAAAGCTGAACGTCTAAACAGTAAGAACTAAATGGTCACACTTCAAGCTTTTGTTGAAACACTGAAAGCTTCCACTCTTAACACCTGCACTGACCTTCTGTCAGCTGTGTGAGTTTCTCGCCTCACTTTCCTTATGAAAAAAATAGGACTAAAGAAATCCTCCGGCTGGACTAGCTCCTTTCTTGTTTTGAGTTTGTCACCACACATTGCAAGAATGCACATGTTGGCAATATTTGAGATGGTCCAATTTTCCAAATCCTATTTACAAACCCAAATGAATCTTGTAATCTGTCATTCCCTATCCTTATCTCACCGGTAGGTGGGAGCTTCTCTTGGAACGTTAGACAAGGTTTTATGAGAGAAATCAGGAGCGGGCGGCCTGTAAATATGAGATATGTTGAGTTTCTTTAAATCCCGTAGACTGATCCCAGCTTAAGAAGCTCTGCTCTGCTCCAAGATGTCTTCATGCAGGATGTTGGTCTATTTTTATAATCGCCCAATTTTTCCTGGACAGCACTGTCACATCACACAGCGATGTATTTGTAAGTTTCTTGTTGGCTCCAGGGATGATAATTGGCCATTTTATATGTGATCAGGAGTTGTTGGTATGGTATTACCCAAAATGACGAGATGACGCTTCTGCCTGCAGTGATGACATTGGTACCCATGGTGATGACATTTCTGTCTGTGGTGATAATGTTTGCACCAACAGTGTTAAGTACTTTACCCACTGTGAGGATGTTTCCAGTCGTGATGACGACATTTCTACATTACATTTCGTGACAATGAGGATTGTTTCGTAGATTTTGCCTATTTATTTTGGAGTTGTGATGTTTCTTTTTGCACAGTGATGGACACTTATTTACTAAAACACACAGAGAATTGCTCGTGTCTCTACAAGCTTTGCACACCTGGATTTGGGCAATTTATTTAATTAATCATGGCAAGTCCTCTCAAGCTCCATCATATTGAATGGGAAGTGTCTCTGAAATGCCATCATCAGGTTTGACTACAGATTTCTGTGGGATTTAAGTATAGACTTAGGCTGGGTCACTCAATTACATTCAGACTTGTTCTGAATAGGGGTGGGACAAAATATCAATACAGCAGTATAACGTTGTCCCTCCTCGTGCAATATGAGTAGCGCCAAATATTGATACTTTAATTAATATAATAAGGCGCTCTAAACCCTGCCAGATTCCCCTGCCAGCTGCCATTTCCCCAGCATCACTACTTAATGACTTCACACGGTGGAGTTTATCACATGAATGAGGGAGACTTGAAATGAATTGCCCGAAGAAGAGTTTGTACAGGTATAATGGCGGACAGCAATGCTACCGTAAGAGACATTTTTCAGTTACAGATATCGTGATGTATCGTTATGTGATTGTCTTGCAATATATCGATTATCGCTGTATCATGTGATTGTATCGTATCGTAAGCTATATATCGCGTATCGTATCATGAGGTGCCCTGTGATTCCCACCCCTAGTTCTGAAGTCACTCCAGTGTTGTCTTGACTGTATACTTCACTGTGTCACTGTGATGCTAAAAGGTGAACTGTCCCCCCAGTCTTTGGTTGCTGCACCACAGAGCAGTTTTTCTTTAACGACTTCTCTGTATTTAGCTGCATTAACTACTTCCTTTCACTCCGACTTGTTACTGCCCACGAGGAGCACTCCCAGCATGATGCTGCCACCACCATGCTTCATCAGAGGGATGGTATTACCCAGGAGATGCACTGCCTGTTGTTAAACAGAGCTTAGAGTTGTGTCCACAGAGTTCAGTTCAGTTTTTTATCTCATCAGGACAGAGAATCTTTCTTCCAATTATCTCAGAGTGTTTAAAATGCTGTTGGGCAAACTCTAAGCAGCCTTCTCTCTACTCTATCATAAAGACCCGACTGATGAAATCCTGCTGAGATGATTGTCAGGTGTGAATTGTGGGACGACACAGGTGTTTGTGTATCTAAACTCAAAATTCCAATTATCACAGATGGACTCCAGTTGAGTTCTAGACACACATCAAGGGTTAATGCATCTGACTGCAATATTTAAGTATGTAAGTTCACCTGCAAGTCCATAGTTTTAGAATCATTTCAATTTGGCATTTCTCTGTATTCTTATTTTTTGGCTTTCAAACTAAAAAGAATTCTTGTAATCAAATGCCGATACATACTCATAAACCATTTGTTACACGTTTACATCCAGCTTATAAATGTTATGGAGGTTAAAGTAACTCTGAGTGGCTTTAGAACTACCGTTAAAGGTAACCTACATGCCTCACCACATTCCCATCCCAAAGTTTACACGTCTTTTCTTATCCCGGTGCAGATTTTATTACAAGTTATAAATGATGTTGAGACTAAAGCTGCACCTCACAAATGCATTTATTCCTCATGTCTGACCTTTATACTGATCTTCATACTGCGCTGAGGTCTTGGCTAATCTGTGTGACTAAATAGGTGTTAAAAGCAAAAGGGAGCACAATTCAATACTGAGTGCAAAATAAACCACTAACAAACCGCACACAGCCTATAATAAAACAGATGATCCACAAACTGGGGGAAGAAGGGAAAGAAAGAAAAAGGAAAGCTTAAATCAATTTCAGCTCCTGAAAATAGAACACCCAGCGTAGCAATTACCAGAATAATGTTCCTGGAATACTCTACTTCCGCAGCAATAATAAACAGTGACAATAAGTCGACTTGTAATCCACTTAGTGTGCTTAATGAAATGCTACATATTGTTTGTGCACATGTAAGACAAAAGACAAAAATAAACTTTCCTCCTGGCTCTTACTTCCTCACCTACACCCTACAGCCCTCCTCGGCTATACTTTATATGAATAGCACACAGTAGAGCTGGGTGCATGCCTTATTTTAGCAATTTGACTCTTACAGTAATTGCTATTGGCTGCTTAAAATGTGGCAGTTAACGGGGATCATTTAAGTTTTTTATTGGTTATTATGATCTGCATTGGATTACATTGTTAGCTTAAGTTTATAATGGAAGCAGAAACAATAATAAAGTAGCATGAAATTGCTGCACGCTTTTCATTTCGCAGAGGGTCGAATTTGTTCTCTTCTAATCACAAGCAGAGGGGTTGGTGGTGAGGTCAGTGTGAAGCTGTAATGGTAGCCTCTACAGCGTGTCCTCTCATCGCCTCAGACAGACCACTGCAGGTGTACAAATTAGTGTACGAGTGCGTGGTTTAAAACTAAATTCACCTCCGATTTCTTTTTTTAAAGGTAATATTCTTCTATCATCGCCAGTTAAAAGGCACTTTCTCCATTGCACCAAATACAAATCCATAAACTAAGGTTAAAAAGCTAATAGCGACACACTGAGCGCTGAACGAACTGGATCCACTTCTGACCTTGGGAAAAAAAAACATCACAATATATTCCTCCTTATTTCAAAAGCAGCTTCACCAGGTCTATTCATCTACCTCTGTTAATTAAAATTCATAAGAACAGACGTGCCACCAAGGTCGAGAAGAAACATTAGCAAATGTGAATGGTACGGCAGAAGCCCACCCCCCCCACATACTTCACACATGGGTCTCTTTATAAACGGTGAATTTCCAGCTCTCGTCGCCTGCCAGCAGGATGTTTAGAGGACAGAGAACCCCCCCTGCTCAGCTCACTTGTCTGTCACAAAGTACGCCCAGGTATGTGTGTATTACACTGTTTGATGCCCTGAGGGTCCCGCGCCGCCATCCGCTAAATTAAACCTCTCCTCCCCCTTTTTCTCTGCTCTGGAAGTGGGGCCTCCTTCCAGGCGGCTCCCCGTCCTCACTGTTAACTGTGAGCGCCAGCCGGCCGGCCGACCGGGGGAGCGTTCTCAGCCACCGCTCCCCAAAGCCCAGTGCAATTGCCCTGTTATTGTCCACTCATCCACTGCTCAGAGGGTGGAGGAGGGTGGAAAGAGCTGTGAGCCTTCTACATCCAAGATATTGTAAATTGACAGTGAGCTGCGTATTAAATTCTGCTCTTACCCCGGTAGACAGGCGGAGAAAGGGAGCAGTGGTGGGGCACGCTGTGGAGAACAGAACTAGCTTTAATTTGTCATCACTTTTAAATTAAACATCTCATGCCTTTCAAGGATAACTAGCGGAGAAATCTGCAGAATGTATTTCATTTAGTTATGTATTTAAAAAACATTTTCAAAGCAATCTCCTGAGGAACTCTCAACATTTTGCTGATTGTGTTTAAATTAGTGCACAAAGGCTCAGATGACCTTTTTTTTCATATTAAAAAATTGTCCTGCATCCAATATTGATACAAACAAAAGAAATCCAGTTGAATTTTTTATGTTTCCTTAAGGTCTTTTTAAGAATGAAGGCTTTCCTGATGGTCACACTCAATGTTGTATTTGTAATTACATCAGTGCTGCAGAGAGGTGCTGTGTGGACTTTTAGTTTTATTGTGAGTGAACCAGACAATTCCACTGGAAATGAATATATCTCAGCAGAGACAACTAAATTTTAGATTTAAA
The DNA here is from genome assembly GCA_900302755.1 of Chromis chromis. Lineage (NCBI taxonomy): Eukaryota > Metazoa > Chordata > Actinopteri > Pomacentridae > Chromis > Chromis chromis. The sequence continues at coordinate 18,850 of OMNN01094263.1, read as the reverse complement.
ACTTAAGATGGAAAAAACCAAGAAATCCTACACTAAGCGTTTTTGAGTTTGAAGCTTCATTTCCATTTTTGTATTTACCAGTGCTGTGCCTGCTGTCATGGATTTGCCTTTGATGATGTTGCCAAGCAACAAGGGTGACTTAAGCTCCACCCACAAGCGCCAAAAGGCCCGCTGAGGATGCCGTTGTGAAAGTGTAACAGAAAACAACTTTTAGCCAAAAAATATGAGGCATCCAAACGACTTCGAACTCGACACTGCACCTCCCAGGGACACCCGCCGAGTGTGAACGGATGAACAGTTGTCGAGAAAAGAAAAGAACAGACACATATTCCTTCATTTATCAGTGAGATTATTATTATTTGAAGTTGTTAGATGATTAAAAGAAAATGTATTCAGGCACATATTTAACAACCTGTGTTAATTGAGAGATAAATATAAAGACGAGGTACACAAAGGTATTAATGTTTTTTTCTTTTTCCATGCAGCTTCATTTTCTGCATTCAGTTACCAAAAAGATGTTAAGTTCTCCTATATGTCTTCTCTAATGAACCTCATTGGTCCAACCGCAGATGTGGGAGTATGTAATCAAGTATATAACCATTTAAACCATATGTCCACATATGTCTAACATGCATGTAGAAGGTTACAAGGTTACAATTTAATTTAGCAGACGCTTTTATCCAAAGCAACGTACATAGGTAGGTAGGCAGGGCAGCATTAAGGACCTTGCCTAAGGGTCCTCACTAGATACCTGCGCCCTGACCAGGATTTGAACCATCTGTCTCCCATACCAAGGTCTGGGGTGTTAGTCACTGAGCTATCCAGCTGAAATATATAATTCCATATGTTATAGTGTAAAAATAACATATGATCAGATCATATCATGTTCATGTTAAATGCTGGGAGGGACGGAGCCTGGTGACTTAACAAGTGATCTGTAAGTGAAAGGTTGATCAAATAGTTTTTTATAAGCTCCACTCGTTCACAAGATATGCAGAACTGAGGCGTTTATGTAAACATGACCTGCAGAATCCCGTACTGAATGCTTCCATCTAGAAGCTGACATGAGTCAGACTCATAGGGGACTTTGTGATGGAGCAGATTGAGAACTGTATTTAAAATAAAGTATGACTTTTCTTTAACAGTTGCTCTTGAGATCAACTTGGTTCGTTGTACTCTCTGTATAGATTAGCTCTGCCTGCTCCCTGTATTAAAAGCAATTACTCTTTCACTTCACTGTAAGCAGGAGTAAGAATTTCTTGTGTATTTCTTTGATGTCTGATGAAACCAGGCCCTGATTTCTGAGGTATATAATGTATATTGCTGAAATAATGCCCCACAGTTGAAGTATAGTACTTTCCTTTTTGGGTAACACTGGATAAGTTGAGACCTTCACTGCAGTGTGCTGTAGAGCCAGTGGGTCCCAGGTAGAAAGAGAATATGAATGGTCCTCTCATATCAGTATCTGTGCTTCGGGACCAAAGCCAGGACATCTATGCTCACAGCCTTTTGACCAGAACCTCATTAATCACACTCCTACACATGACATAGAGTAATTACCCTCTGAGAAAGACACATACAGATACACACACACACACACTCACACTCCCAGTGTATAACACACTTCGTGCACGCAGCGAGTGAAAGTGCATAAATAGGCAGAACAAACGACAATGAATTAGATTTACATGAACATATTTTTAACAGGTGTACTTTGGTTTGAAGGCTGGGAACACCTGAGCTGCACCGCTGAGCATTCACACACACACCACACACACACACACATACACACACTGATTTTCAAGGGTAGATCCTGCCACACATAGAGGGGTGTGTTTTTTGGAGGTGTTGGGCAGGGTCATGGATCCCTCCTGCCCAGGGAGGGAGTCAGTCTGTCTAGGCATGATGAAATCCTCCACCTGTCCTCATTCATCAAGCCAACTACACATATTAATTATCACAAACCTTCAGACTTACAGCAGAGGACACACACGCACACAGAACCACCCCCCTCCCACGGCCCACTCCCCCAGCCAACAGAGTTAGACTTCAGTTAAAATTTAACTGTGCTGGCCGGGTACTGATGCCGGTTGTAAGTGCCTGTGGCACTACAAGTCAGCAGAGTATTTTCAAAGGACGGCTAGATGTCAGTTATTGCTAGCAGGTGTCCCGACCCAAACTTGACAGCGGAGGTGCAGTCATATCGATCACACCAGGGTGCAAAAGATTTCCTGGGTTGCATTTTTGTGTTCTGTCCATGTTGGTTCACGGTGACAAATCAGGAGAAAATGCTACTGACTCAGTAGCTTCTTTATTGGACCTTTCATACAGCGGGAACTTTTCTGAGGACCCAGAGGATGGAGGATCTGAAAACACTTGACAGTAGGAAAAGCAGGGATGTGATTAATAACATCAATGATGGCTGAATCCCATTTACGTGCTGGTTTTAGTATTGCTCATGCTGGTTCACAGTCACACTATAACATCTAACAGAGACACTTGAACAGCACAAAGACTTTATTAATGTTAGTAGTAACACCTGCTCTATTCCTACAAGTCAAAATGTCTTTGGGATAAAAGATCTATTGGTGGATTTCCATACAGCGTTCATTCATACTGTAAGCAGGTATGACTAAGGGGGAGACATATGGCTGCAATGACTGTCTGCAGCTCCCACTAACCCCTACTGAGCTTTATAGTCAGTTTCAACTCATTTTTTAGCTGTCTGCTCCCTGGCACACAACTTTACTGTATTTCAGTTCACTTTTACTGCTCTCATAATGTTGTTTTCAGCCACAGCACACAGCTGTTTTCAGCACACACAAAAAAGAAAAAAAGCTCCAAAAAGCCCACTGAAGACTGCCTGCTCAGAGGCAAACAGCCAACAGATAAAAGGTAGTGAGGACCTAGTAAATGTAGCTGAGTGGTAAGAGCTTTTCCTTCAGGAGGTGGTGGAGGACAAAATCAGAGCTGACAGAGTGAATATTGGACTTACATTTGCCACCTGGATACAAACACTAGTTTCTGATGTGCACAGCAGCAAATCCATGCAAATCATTTTTACACATCAGCTTGTAAAGTGATATGTACATTTTTTTTACAACTTGTTTTTGAGTCCAAGAAGACATCTTTGAATTTCTTGCTCTGTCTGACCAACTATTCAAAAGCCTAGGACAACAATTAATCAAATTGCAAAAGATAAATGCTTTGTCAATTCGCAAAAAAAAATAAAATCCAGAACAAGATGGAAATTCCTTATAATTTGTTTTCAAAAAGGCAGAAATAATTAACATTTGTTGCTGCTTTATATTCATCAGCATTCTCATGTATTTCCCCCTGTATGTCACAATGAATCACAGTGAACAACACAGAACAACAACACTGTGTCTTTTAAACAAATGGCTTCATCTTAAAGGTGGAGTCTGACATTACGGTGAAAGACTGTTGATATCGAGCTAATTAGCATATTTAGAGAGTGCAGCATGTGCCAGATTTACTGTCCCTCTCGCTCCCACTGCCTCCCCCTCCCCCTCCCCTTCTCCTTGTCCTGTGCCAACCCAATCTCATTCCCAGAGCGTCAAAATCTGCCGTTTTGTCAAAGCTGCTTGCTTCACAGAGATACGCACAAGGTGTCCCTTGGTATCGGTGCCACCCGCGTCAATATCCGACCAGTCTTTCCAGTTTGAAAGACCCTAAGGAGGTTGGAGGAGCTGTAGGAAGAAGAACATTTTAAGCCTTGTGTCACTCGCTGTTTAGTTAAGTTTAGGCACCAAAAAGTGTATGAAAAGGGTAGGTTAGGGGAAACTTTCTCGATGATTCCCCCCACCTTGTCTTTCGACTTGGCAGTTGAATCTTTGGAATCAAAGGCAGTGCACTGGTCGTCGCTCGTTATCATATCTCTCATAAGTCATGTTTCCATATTTGTTTGTTATCATTCTTTGGTTTTCCTTTTTCCAGGGTTGTCCAGGTTGTCGGTGGAGGTAGGCTTAGATCTGGATTTGGGTTTGGAGATGATGGGAAAGGTTCTTATATACTTTGGTGTATTTCATATTTTGTTTTATTAAAAAATATTTTTTAATAATTGATAAAAATGAATAAATTAATATATTCATATTTCTGGTTCTTGTTGGTTAGGATTAGACATTGGAGGTAGGTGTTTCATTTTAGATTTAGGATAGATTGGATTTTATATTTTGACGATTCAGGGTTAGGTGAATATGTGTACATATTAAAATTAATATTAATATCTAGGTTAAGTTTAGGCGTCCAGGTAAGAGATTAGGGTTAGGTTTGTGGATGATGGGAGAGGTTTTTATATTTTGGTGATTTAAGGGTTAGGTTTAGGCGAATATATTAAAATTCATATTAATATCTAGATTAAGTTTAGGCGTTCAGGAGATTAGGGTTAGGTTTGTGGATGATGGGAAAGGTTTTTATATTTTGGTGATCTTAAGGTTAGGTTTAGGCGAATATGTTAAAGGGTTAGTGTTAGGGTTAGTGTTTAGTTAAGTTTAGGCACCAAAAAGTTTATGAAAAGGTTAGGGTTAGGGTTCGGTTAAAATGCAGCATTAAGCACACGGCACAAGGCAAACTTCTCATCAGTGCTTACACCAGCAGAGAACATTTGGCATTATGGCATCTAATTCTCACATTCATTGATTTTTTTAATTCTCTCAGTCTATCTTGTAAGTTGAAGAATAATGCTACAGGACACCCTGTTTCTCCAAATGCTGTGTTCCTTGTGCATGAGCTCAAGCATGCATTGAACATGCTTGGAATAGTGTCGTGTGGATCGGTTCTTGCCACTCTGTTTCCCATTTACAAAGCCAAGGCTGAGCACAAACACCAGATCTTTATTCATCAGGCACACAAAAGGGACAGCTAGTGGACCATGAGGAGATATTCAGTGAATTTGACAAAAAACTGTATTCGATTAGAATCACTGACTTTACACTTAACAGCTCTGCAGCTACTGTACAGCAGAAACACTGATTTAGTTCTGTCTTGGGGCGCTTCATTTCCTTGGACCATCTGGTAAAGAAGGAGGAAAATGTTTGGAAACCTGTCATCCTGCCAGTTCAGAGGATTTGACAACGGGAGGGAAAATGGAGGGGAAAATTGTGGAGCCGAAATAAACACAACTTAACATCTCAATATAGCCGTGTTTCCTTTCAAGAAGCAGGGAACGGTGCTCCTCGGCCCATATTCTCACACAAGCCATAGCTCTGTGCGTTGTGTTATGTGACGCTTTATGAGCATGAGCAGCTCCAGCTGTCAACACCCATCTCCTTATACCCATAAAGCCTTGTGTTGTGGGGTTGTTTCCTGTAATTGCTTTGATTATGTTCCCACTATGGACCAGAAGCTGCACCTTCAGCCATTTTGCTGCTGTTCCTCGGGTGTCACCTGCGTTTGAATGGCATCATTTCCACCGCAGTAAATGCTTGAGACTGGGAATATGGTTTGGAGTATATGAACTCTGAGTCACTGTTTCTCTGTGACAGTTGTGAAGCCCACTCCCACTGCGATTTGAAGATTCCCCCTGAGCCTGTTCTTAATTGGGAGGAGATCATTAGCTTGAGTATAGCCCTCTAATCTTTTTTTAAGCATTTTATAATAAGACGGAAACCGGCTTGTGTCCGTTGAGAGCCTCTCTGTAGCCCACAAGATTAAAGTCCTCTAAATGACCGCCTTTGGTCCTTAGCTGAGATGTCTCCCCTTTAATCAGACATCAGTCCTCACCGCTCCCCTGTTTCTCTGACACCGGTCACACCAGCCGCGCAGCATCTCTCCAAAACTGCTGGCCAATTAGAAGGGACACGGAAAAGATGAAGGCGCCATTATCGCGCTGTCCTCAGCCATACGTCGAACCAATTAACGATGGTGAGCGCGGACAGGAAAAGGGAGACGCTCTTCCTCTCCTCCTGCCCTGAGCCACAACGGAGAGAGCATCAGCGTTGTGTGAAGGCGGTGACAGGACAGACACCGGGACAGTTAATTGATCTTCATTACGTTAATTATGGCTTGTGATGTGGAGCGCAGAATGAAAAACGGGTCACACAGTCATACGGTTCTGTCTGACTGTAGCCTGTGAAGCTTTCTGCTGACCTTGAAACAGCCCTGGGAAGTGATGGTGCTGCTTTAGCGAGGGACTGCGCATAAATAGTTTGGCCTGTTTCACTGCACTTTTGAATCCTCAGCAGGCCAATGGTTTTCCACTTGCGGTCGCGTCGCTTCGCCCCTCTCATTTTCTAAAAACTACTTTTCTTCATTGTGTGTTAACTTAGCTTCTTCCCTAATTAAATTCCAGCTAACGCATGCAAGGTTTTTTGGTGAATGGCTGTGTGTTTGCGTGCGATTTCCCTCTGTCCACTCCAGTGCACGGATGGCTGCACTGTCAGCAAAGCCTGGCGCTGCCCTTGCATTTGAATAAACACCATCTGAGTTGGCTGGTTGCGTATAATATCTGTCAGGAAGCTGCTACCGAGTGATCTCGAGGACTCTGACCTCTGTCCCCTGGGAGCAGCTGACGGGACATTGCGGTGACAGGGTGTCTTCCCTGTCGATCCGCTCACTGATACGTCTTACACTCTTGTCCCGCTCGACTCGCAACTCAAGCGGCTTGTCTGTCTGCCCTATGCATCGGTAATGAGCCTGGGCTGCCTTACAGGATGCAATGAATAGTTGCGAGGATAGGATAAACACGAGCTTGGAAGATGCCTGTCACAAAGATTGATGGTTCCCTGGAATTTTTGTTGTCGTCTTGTCAGTACTATAAACTTTTCCCTGGTGAATAATAGAGTCCTGCAACTGAAGAGTGGTGTCAATCTTTTTTTTAAGTTTACACTGAGGCTGTTGTGCTTTCACTGCATCTCAACATGTGATAGCTGTAAATCAGAGACAAAAGAAAGCCGAGGCTGTGCATTTGCAGCTGATGCACAACATACAAATAAGCGTTGGGTTGACTTTAACGGCTGCGAGTGACTTCATATTTCGAGCAAACCTGCCGCTGGTTGATAGAACTACATATATATGCTGATTATACTGAACATTATTCAAATTCCTATACTTGTTGCTGCCTGCATTAAAAATGTAAATATGTCTGTGTGGTCTGCCAACCCAGTCTCCCAGCTCATCACACCAGCTGTCAAAGTTATTTCTCTGCTTGGCTAAAAATATCTCATGTGCAAAGACAGAAGACCTTTGTTACAGGTTACTAATTATGACAGACCATCTTAATATCACACCATTCCTACCACTGCATGAGGCTTACAGAAAACCAACCCACTGTTTTATTCTTCCTAATGCCACAATTCCAACAAAGGAAAAGGCATTCCTACAGAGAACTTAATTAGCTCTGGCATTGTAGGCAAATAAAGAGTTAATTGATAATTAAATTACATGAGTTATCCTGTAAATAGGTTTTCTCTCCATCACTGTGTGACTTCCCACCACTGTGTAAGGTAAGATGTGGCTTATTTAATTTGGAAACGTGTAAATGAACCCTGCACTCCCCGATGCAATTACCTTTACGTTAACAAGCTGGCGCTTTCATATACTGAGACATTAAGACGTACTTTGCTCACTGAACTTGCTGATGAGCTCGTATATACAGTGCATTTGTTTCCGTACGTGTGTGAGAGATGGAGCGCGGTCCTGCCAAACCCTGCCCACCTCCCACCAAGCACCGTGCTATAATTAAAAATGTTGTTCTCGCTCCAGTATCAACTTTCGGAGAGCATATTGCAGCAAATAATTTGAGATAACTTTTCTTCACTGTGGCATCCCAGCGCGCCGGTCCTCATCCTTCCAATAACCTCTGAGGAGCAGAGGTTTAGCAGTAATTCACTATCCTGATTCTTAAGCACACACACACTCAGAGTTGCTGTGCCGAATCCCAGGTGATGGTATAAACTCTGTGGAAACCGCTGATCTGATGGTCTGGGCTCTTTCTTCTCACTCTTTCTCACACTTTAATGTCGATATATGCTCATATATACAGATGGCAGTATATTTGATGGTATATTTTAGAGTCTCCAGCTTAGACTGTGTGAATAAAAGCTGGATGTAGCCTCTGGGTCTAAGTCGCAGAAGTGCCTTAAACCTTCATTCTTTCTAACAAGCAGCCGCTCATCTGGTGGCAAAAAGAATTCTGTTTGTATAGAAGTTTATGAGAAAATGATGCTCCTTTTCTCAATTATCTGTTACCTCAGTAAACATTGTTTTTAATGAGTTTATGGTCTCAACTTTCAAGTCTTTCTTAATGCAGCACCGTGATCATTTTGTTCTGTTTAATGGAAAATAGCTGATAAAGCAGAGGAAGTTTTACCTCCCCTGCGATTGTCAAGTTGCCGCCTTATCGCTGTGCACAGTTTCTCACTGTTCTCAGTCAGATCCACCTCCTCGATCATTATACCTGGTTTCAAAAGATAGTGACGGCTAAATTCCAAACTCCAGGCTTCAAAACACTAGTCCACAAACCAGTGGGTGGCGTCACGGTGGCTACGACCATCTCTTACATGCAGTCTATGGTCTCCACTAGCAGTAACAGAAGAAAGCATTTTGCTGGTGCCATCACAATCTGATTTAAGGCTTCTGGAACAACAGTCTGTGATCTGTCGTGTTAATTCACACAGGATAAAAATAGGCACGAGGAAGACCCCAAAAACAACTTGACCAAGGGGAAACGTCACAAGCAAGAGCCACAGAACCAACATGACAACAACACTGAGTAACATATGACCTTACATTCTCTCAAATAAGTGTTTTTACTCGTGACATGCTATATCCAGTTTCAATTTATAAATGAGCTGCTGTCTTCTCATCTTCTTCTAATCTACCATTTTAAGTTTGATCCCTCTTGGACAACAACTTCAAATAGTGTATCTTTAGCTGGACCGCTATTATTCATAACACACAGGGTGGCAGGGGGTGGCTGAAATGAATACCTGTTGTCATCATGGTTTGCATTGGTTCACTTTATATCTGAGAGAAGACCATCTGACTCCTTATTGTGTGCTGTATGCTGGGGATCATATACTGACAAGCTAACAATGAACCACTGATTACTTTCAACAATTGGGTTAACTGACATCATGATTATAAGCTATTAAAGTGACAACTACACCAGGGTATCTGCAGGTTTATAGTGTATGAAATATTAAAGACTATATTCTGATTAAATTTCAGATTTTATTTCTACAATGTAATGTAAAACACTGGAAGCAACTTTACTAAACCATCCACAACTCAAAGTTTAGAAGGTACGGGACTTTTACAGCCAAACTAAAGAATTAAACAAAATAGAAACATGTTCTTGATACACCTGCTTGTCGTCCAACAACCCTAGGTGGCGCTACCTCATATTATTCCATTGTAGTAAGTGTTACATGAAAACCACGAAAAAGAACAACATCCACATTGACTGTAATTTTTCCTTTATGTTAGCTGGTTTTGGACATGTTTCATGCTGTCCGGTAGTGAAGTCAGTAACAGGTGGCCTAGTGGTTCGTGAAGCGAACTTGTAACCAGTGGGTCGCCGGTTCGTGTCCCCCGACTGGCAAGAGGTTGTTTTATTATTTTATTGTTTTATTAGGATCCCCATTAGCTACCCATTTAATGACAGCTAGTCTTCCTGGGGTCCTCTTTAGGTTGAGGTGGGAAAAGTGAGAGCGACCGCTTGTCCCAGTCACCACCACTGTGGGCCCTTGAGCAAGGCCCTTAACCCCTGACTGCTCCCCGGGTGCTGCACCGCGGCAGCCCACTGCTCCTAGTATGTATAGTTAAGGTTAACTTTGAATAGGATGGGTCAATGCAGAGAAGGAATTTTCCCAAGGGGATCAATAAAGGATTATTATATTTTTAGATTAGTATTATTATTATCTGCCAGTATGTGCATCAACTAGTAAAAAGTCATCTCAAGTGAGCGTAAAAGTTAGTTTAGTTGATCTAATTTTACTGTTTTCATGAACTTTTCCTAGTGCAACACTTCAAATGTGATAAAAAAAATAAGCTAATGAGTTGTGCTACAGGCAAAAACTGATCCACTGACACTTGGGAGTTTGGCGTTTTCCATCTTACATGGCCACTGCCTTGCATGTCATAGAGGTCCAATAAAAGCCTCCTACAAAGCCACATTAGTTTGAGCTACAACAGTTTACAACAGCAACAGAGCAATGGTGAGAATCACTGATAAGATCAAAGCTGCTGTAGAAGTAGGTATACAGTATGTGACTTACAGCTTGTCTAAAAGGAAAAGTTTCAGTCATGTTTTCATCAATGTACTCTCACAATATAAAGGGGCTTCTCACTGTTTATACTTTAGATACAAGCACTTACAGGCACTGACTTATGGTCACAGGCCACTCCCCAGCACAATGTGACCATGATAGCATAACACCATATATTCTAGATAATCCAGCACTTCAACATGTCCAGGGCAAAAGTTCTGTGTAACAGTCCACTTGTCTCAGCTGCTTAAATCCCAAAGCAATGTTGCGAACAGAAGAAGTTTCCATCTCCACAAACTGAAAGGTCATTGGTTTGACACAGCTGTTGTAAATTCACTGTGACAGGAAACGTTCTCACATCACAAAGAACTTGTCGAATTAAATCTGCAGAAGTTACCCCTCAAATCACTGCCTTTCTTCTCTCATTTGAATAAATATCTGTGAAAGCTAAAACATGAATTCAAACTTGACCACAGCCCCTGACTTTTGCATAGGAAAAAAAAAAATCAACTTTAGTTTTAGACCCCAAGAGTAGAGATAGTAGAGATGCACAACATTGGCTTTTGCTTGTACCTGATATGCTGATATTTTCCAATATGCTCACATTTTTTATCTAGGAGAACATTAAGTCGTTCCTGTAGTTCACCTAACATATTAATATGTCTACTCTTATCAGATGCAGATATGAAATACACAAAATCTATATTTTGACTGGGCAAAATACATTTTAGTTCCATATAAAACATGCTATATTTATATCTATGTAAGAATTTAAACTTAGCTTTAAGCCTTATAGGATTTATCAGCCTTTCTATGGTCATGTTGGGCTGATGCCGATATTTCATTTTAAAGCCTTTATCGGCCGATACCAATCGTGATTCCATAATATCACGCACCTCTACAGTCTGTCACCAAGTACTTGTTCTCTATAATATAAATGCAATTCATGTGTTGAGATACTCTTGGCCACACAGTTGAGCTAATGTTGCCATGCACCAATCCATACAACTAGAACAAGTGTGCTGCTTTTAGCAAATCACCAGCTGACTCAGGATGAAATGATAAAACGTATGTAACGTAACACAGTACCTTGGTTTTGTCGAACAAGGCATGGTTGTCCAGAAGCATGCGCCGCTCCATCCGAGCGAACCTCCTCAGGTCTCTCTCAAACTGCTGTAAAACAAAAGGATCGATCGTCTGAAATAAAATATCTGTTTTACTTGTCGGTTTTATGGCATTGAAAGGAAATATTGAGGAATGAATGCATTTAGTTTTCCTGGAGGACGCCTACAGTGGCCCTTTTTATGTCATTAGCTAGATGGTTTTGGGATATCAGAGTTATCTTATTTTCATCATATGCACTTTATCATGTTTTAGTCATCTATAATGTAGCATGTGTCTCTTCAGAACCTGGTTTAAAATTGATTCCTTTGTTCGACAAAATAAAATCTACCTTGACCTTGATGTTGCACTATCGTCCAGGTGACCTTTAATGATACGGTGATGACACAAACAAGAAATGATCATAAAATAAAATAAAAACTACTGCCTTTTTCTTTGTCTGCCTCACTGTCATTCAGTCTGTATAATCCTTCATACCCTGGAGCCGGTCCAGCCAAGGAGAGCGAAGGCGTAACGGTCTACAGGTGGCGACACTAAGTCCACTCGTACAGCCCTCCAGCCCCGGCCGTCCCCCTCAGCACCGTGCAGGCCTCCCACCACTTGGCTGCCCTCCAGCCGCAGGATTAGGAAGCACTTTGCAAAGTGATCCATGGCCTCAAAACAGTGGCTGGGAAGCTTTGACATATCAAAGGTGGAGGCCTGGTATTCGCAGAAGAGAAGAATGCCCTGATGGAGAGAAAAACAAAGTATTTTATCACAGATAGACATTAGTAGGTTGGGCTTTATAGTTTTTTTTACCTTTATAAAATACCTCTCTGCTTGTCCAGGATACACCACTAATGATTGTAAAGCTTATATCACTACATAAAACCATTTAGCAAAGGAACTGCACTTGAATTATGCGAGCATTTCTTGCATGGGTCTTGGAAGGGACTTGAAGGAGGACAGCCAGTCTATCTTTCTCAAGTGAGCACCCAGGGGCCCTGACAGTGAAAATCCGGTCACCTTTCATCTCAGGCCCAAACTTCAGAGCATCCAAAAAAAGGTCTTATCTGAGGAGCAAAGCCTGCACACAGCCTCATCGCACGTTAAAAATATTGAAGTATAATCCGTAAGTAAGCTGTTGATCACACTTTCATCTCAGAACCTTTACAGAGGAGTTGGAGCCTGAAAAGTTAGCATGACCCACAGGGCCACAATAGACACATCGTTGAGGAATGGGTTGAAATAAACTGGAGTTTTTGTATAAATCAGACCAATTAACATGGATTTTATCAATACTGAAACTGACGCACATGTGGAGTAACGCGGTTGCACTTTTCCTAATCAAAAGCAGTTATTCTTCCAAACCAGAGTCATGTCTTGTCAGCATAATTAAGACAAGTCGATATAAGAGCCTTCATTATAATGCCACTGACTGGCAGGAACTATTTCATTTTTTAATTTGTATTTTAAAAAGACTCAATTACTGGAATACGGCTCAAGGTTTAAACTCAGATCAAAAAGCACAATTACTGTAAAAATGTTTCAATTCATGCCCTGATATTATTTGTTAATAGACGAACAGATTTACCTTTTTTTTTTCCAGGCAATCCAAACTTCTCTGCTAATACAGATAAGCCGCAGAGAAGTTAGATGACATTCAGTCTTGCGCGCATTTGCTGCAAAGTGATTCAATTTTTATCAATATGTTTGAGCAAAAGGTTTTACTAGAACATTTGGCGGAATATTATTAGTGTGGCAATGACTGTCATTCAGCCAGACAAGGACAGCCTGACAAACTTAGAATAGGTGCACTGAAACTGCTCTTGTACATTCCTCCACAACCAGCCCTGTATTTGAAAACCAGATGAGATCATTGTGACCAAATGCTGGACTTTAACGCAACAGCCCTATCAAAGAGCACCATCATCATACGGTCATTCAGGTGGTTTCAGTGAAGTGGTTCTGTCAGAAACCCGACTGCAGTTCTCACAAAATATCATTGGTTTCCATGAGCACTGCAACTTGCTTTAGAACTAGATTCTCCATAATGTTGGAGATAAAAGGCAGCTGAGATACAAGCCTGGAGGCACTGAAAGTGGTAGAGTCAAGGTTATGTTTCTTTCAAAGAGGCTGCATTTTTTGCCATCTCGACCTAGTGGGTGGAGGAATGAGTGGAATTTGCTGGCTGTGATGTCTAGTGGACTGATGGAGGCTCTGATCTGAGGTAAGACTCTGTACCCTCCTGTTACCTGTGTGATATACTGATGGTCAGCAAATGAGGATTTATATCTGGACTGATTGTTGTTTTGTTTTTAATGGTCCTCTGTCAGATATCAACAACTTGTTATAAAAATTCAGAATCCCCAGAGGATGAATTCTAATGACTTTGGTGATTTTTCCTGTACCCCAACAGCAGGTCAATTACTTATCCAGTGCATATCTATGGTTCCCAGCTTTCCTTATGGTTTTATGGTAAATATTTTGAAACTTACTGGGTGGACTGTCATGGGAATTGGAACACACATGTTTCATCCAGAATTAATCATTCCAATTTCAGTGATTTACTAGTTTGTCTCACCAAATGTAGTCTGCAGGTCTGCAACAGGCTGCTTATTTTATGCGGCTTTGTCCTCCCCTTCCACTATCTGCATGTAACTGTTTTCAAAAATCCCTTTACTCTGGAAACAACAGCAAACCTCTGCAACCCCACACTGAAAATTTCAAGTTTTGCAGAGGATTTTGATTGTGCCGTATGAAAGTCCTGCTAGTTTTTTTGCATTAGATTAACCATTTCAACAACAGTGCTCATCTCCCTGGGCTGGCTAAACGAAACAAGCTAGTTACTGACTTCGGCCTGTAGAACCATAAACATTCTGATCAGCCTTCATTTTTTCTTTGCGTTTAGTGGAAATTAGCTTTTTTTTTAGCATGCTAATATGCAAAGTAAAGATAGTGAACATTACAACTGCTAAACATCACCATGCTAACATTGTCACTGTGAGCATGTTAGCAAGCTAATCTCACATTAAATACCACTGTGCCTAAGTATAGAACCTCACAGAACCAGTGGCAGGGTACATGGCAGCCCAAGGTCAAAATCTGGTCCTCCAAAAGATTGATTTGGCCCTGTGGTTTTGCCCTTTTAAAGTCTGCATTAACCTTTCTGCCTAACTTTCTATACATCTTCTGGGAGTAACCATTAAAACACAATGTGCATCCCAATAAAGTAATGGCAACAGAACTTTTATTCAGCCAGTCAACTAACCTATAAATTACATTGACTCACATGTCCTGAGTAACTGAAAGCTTAAAAGAATAGTTTGGTTTCTTGGTTCTGATTCGTAGCCTCACGTGGGACCCAATGCAAATTAGCGGACAGTGTTAACTTTTCTTCAGGCCCAGAGTGGGCAGTCGAAAAATAAATTACTATTTACTGCAACCAGAAGGATGGAGTCAACAAATGAAGTTGAAAAGAAGATTAAAACAGATTTCTAAAATACAAAAGCAAAGCGCAGCAAGTCCGACATGTTTTCCCAGTTGGTACTGACAAAGATGGAAAAGAACTGGACTTTGTGGGGACAAATGTACAAAATGTTGATACACAGTGGACCCAAATCTGGTGCCTGAGGTGACATACTTGCTCCATTCTGCCCAGTCAAAGTAAGCTCCCTCTCGAAGATAAAGCACGTCTTCCTACACATATTGAACAAGATATTATCAAGGAATGTATGAATGTATTCTATGAGCCCTAGAGTAATAGATTCTTATGAATGTAGTTGTAATTTTGCTACATTATTACAGACAAATATGCATTGCTTTAGTAATAGAACACAGGAAAAGAATATGTTTCCCTTTGGAACAGGAGAAGACATTAAATCAATGGAACCCTATATTGTGCAGGCGTAAATGGTCAGGCTGTGTGTGGTAGTGAATACAGACATTGCAGAAGTGGGCAAGTATTGGTCTGAAATCCAGCAGGTATGAGCAGAATTTAAAAAAACAATCCCACACAAGGCTCTAATATGGGGTGATTATCCATAGTCAGTGTTTTATCTACTGTAGGCTAGATCACACTCCGTTCACCCCCAGTAATACTAACAGCAAAGTCACACAATAGAAGACCAGTAACTGCCATGCAAGGTAAAATGATTGTTTTCGTCAATGGACTTTGGTGGTACTGAAGAGAGCAATAGAACTACTTTATTTCCACATTGGAAAGAGTTTTCTGATGGCAAGGAAAGCGGTTAAAAGTAGAGTGTACACTTAAACTGATGTTGATTGTTTTTTTCGGTGAACCTTTCTTTTGGGTGACCAAAGTATGCTTTATTGACTCCCATCCAGGTAAAACACTGACAATGGACAAGTACCTCATAAAATCCCACTTCAAAGAAACCAAACTATCCTTTTAAGTTGTACATTTTTGAGTAATTTTGGTCAAATGAATGGGAACACTAGCTGCATTAAGCCCTTATAACCTGCCTTCAGGTAAAACCCAACACACCCCGAGTTATAACTGTGTGTCATTGTTAACAGAAGTAAAATACTCTTGAGAAAAACAAAACACTAACAATAAGGAGCATCATCTCCACTAAGCCTGTAAAAACTACTTTTAGTCTTGTTTGCACTTTGTCAGAAATGTCACTGCTTTTGGGGAAAATTCTCCTCACAGCAGTTTTAGCACGCTTTAGGCAAATTTTCATTTCATTTCATTCTCAGAAAATCTCAGTGCGAGCTCACTAAGTAGAGCAAATTGATGTCGAAATGAAAAAGAGCTGGCTTTTAGATGTTGCAGTAAATCATGTTGATACTAGGAAAATGAATACATGAATGAAATCAGCTCGGCGATTAAATCAAGAGCAAAGTCTTCATTGGTTAAATTGAGCTTTTAAAAAATCGTGGCTGTTGTCACGACCGAGAACAGAAGAAGGGCTTTAAAAAAGGACGTGGACCACTGCGTGAACATGCACTCACACTTGTCATCAGTCAGATTTGAGCCTGGAGTGGTTAAAAAAAAAAAAAAATGGGACGGCTGCATGTAAGATCCAACAGAGGAACGAGCCTTCAGTCAGCCACAGTAGATGGCTGAAGCCCATTCCCTGGTAAATGGTTCCACTCCTTAGATAATGGAAATCTCTGCCAGGTGAGATGTCAGTGTGTTGAAGAGAGAGACGGAGAGAGGGTCGCTGATGAGAAACAGAGCCATAAGAGTAGAGGAGAGTGAAATGGAGTGCAAGAGAGTTGGAGAATGAAGCGTTCAACCTGTAAGAGAAAGTGAGAAATAGGTGGACGAGTAGATAGCAGGAAAAAAGAGAGAAGGAGGAAAAAGACAGATAGTCCATGAATTGATTTCCTCGAGGCCTTGCCCTAGCTGATTACGCTCCTCCCTGGATGCAGCAGCGTTAAGGCGATTAAGATTACAAATTGTCAGTTTAATTCCAGCACCCGGCGTAATTGTTGGGATACTACGCTCCTCTCACTGGCCATAAATCTGCTTCACTCTCCTTAAAGAGCAATAATTGGGGAAGCAAGTGCGGCGAGCGGCCACTCTGCCTGTCCGGCTGATGACTGAGGTTAATCACAAAACATTAAACACCTTGTCAGCATCGCCTGAACGTGTCCTGCAAAACAGCCCGGCTCTACCGTGGAGCGGCACCGCTATCAGACGAGGACAGCGTTTCCCACTGGAGCGCCTGAGAAACAGGGTGGGCGAGAAATCCAAGGTGGTGGAAAAGTTGAGTGTCACACGAGGAGGAGATCTCAAAGAAATCGCCAGGCCACTCCTCACTTCTCCAACTCTAATTATCTTCAGGAGTGGACTCGTTTGTTGTGCAACTGCAGGCAAAAAATTCTTGATGTCACCCTCTGCTGCACCTCTGGACCGCTCTCCCTCTGCAATTACAGATAACCATTCACCTTCCAATAATAGGCAGGGATAGGGACTCTTAAAGTTCCCTTTACATTCGGTAATAGCTTAGCTAAAGGCAGTGACAGTCCCCACTTAGATAATGAGGCCAGAATGACAGCATAAAAGCACTTAAATACTGACTAATCTGAAATTAAAATCCCCCTGAGCCACACTTGAGACAAGTTGTGGGAGAAGGTCTGTAGCCATCTGATACACAAGGACGCAAATGTAGGTCACTACTTATTCCGGCGAATATTTTAGCCCCTCCTGGAAAGTGGATTTCCTTCAGCCTTGAATCACAGTGATGCCTTCAGAGGAAAGTATTAATGAGTTATGGTGACAGTTGCACAGACCATTAGGTAGCTGCATGCGGATGCCCTCGTTGAATCAGGTTTGTGGCCCTGCTGCCTACACACTTTCAGTACAGTACAGCACCGCTCGCTTTCACTCAGCCTCCCTTTCAGTGTGACACACATACACTCGCAAATCCACCATAAAAACAGGATGTCATGAAGCTCCCTGTCTCAGCATCGCCGGGGGCTGTTTAGCCCAATAGCGCTCTGTAATCATCTCCTACGCAGCAGGTAATGTCAGCGAGCATCTGAGAGTAAGCTTATTCCAACAGAACTGTTTACTGAGGGAATTACAGAGGAGGACAGCGGGAAGATAATCTTTCCCCCAAAGCTTCGCCTCTGAGCACTGACACACACAAAAAAAGGAGTCAAGTGAACATGACTGTCAAAAATGTGATCTAAAGGCTGATCTGTTTTTTTATTCTATTTGATTATTTACCCGGGGTCTTTTCTGGAGAGAGTGTGACGAGTGGTCGCGGCAGTCCAGAGGGCAGGCGTGATGTTGTCAGGGACGCCGGGGCGCTCTGATCTCATCTCACATTCTCTCTGACTCACAAAAAGAGACATCAAAACCTGCCTTCAAGTCGCAGATTAGCGTATGTTAGCCAGGGTGGTTTGAACTGCGCTTTGACTGTGATACGCAGGAATGAAAGAGACCGGTGGCTGAAATTAAAGCGCGGCATTCCGCGTGTCTCTCTGTATGTGCGTCCTCTCGGTGTCAGTCAAAGTAGCCACCGCTGCTCAGGTCCTATTTAGATCTCAAAGCGACTAACTCCATGCGACTGCCAAATAACCTCGGCTGTATGGGCAGCTCTGTCTGAATCGCTTATTCAACCAAAGGGAGAACTCTGCGATCCCTAACCACATTGACTCAGACCAAATGTGGAGCAATAAAGCCTGAGCTGAATGGCATTGTAATGATAGCAATGCATACAGAGCTCAGCCTTCAGAAAAAGCAGCGCTTATGGTATTTAGAGACAGAGATGATAGATGGATGGAGGATGAAACATGGCTCTCTCTCTGTCTCTCCGTTGCTATTACCAGGGCCAAGCTGAATCTCATCTGTCTGCCACAGAAGCTGGTGGCTGACCTTGCCTCTGCCCCCAAGTTATGCTTTCAGAATATCAGCAGTAGCAGGGAGGGAGAGGAGGGGGAGGTGAAAAAAAAATGATGAACCCCTCTTTACAAGGACGTTTCTAGATAGATGTATTTTTAACTCCCTGCAGGCTGGAGAGGGGTACTGGATGGATGGGGGT
>OMNN01094255.1:0-12925 GCA_900302755.1 Chromis chromis | reverse complement strand
GAGAAAGAGAAAAAAATGCTTTGATGGTCAGGCGAACTGAGCATAAAGTAATTCTCACTCAAAACAGATTTCTGTCGTTTTATACCAGCCTCCGTGATGCAGCACAATCTGCAAACTGCACATCAGCCCTCTGCTTTTCTGATTTGTTGGTTGTTGCTTTTCTGAGTCAGAGTTGTTAAACCACCTTTATTACTCCTCTTTGGTGCAGGATGCAGAGTTTGTGAGGAGTAGTGACAGTTTGAGGTTTCACAGATTATTAGTAAATCCTGTCAGAGTATTGAGTCACTTCCTCTGCTGATGACTTGAGCTGCTCTCACATATGAATGTCACACTCAGAAATCATACCTCAACATATGCACTACATTACATTACACTGCATGCAAAACTTTGGTAGCTGGGAGAACGATAATATCACTCATAAAAACCAACTCAGATGCAAATCAAGTTTTGTTACTCTTTTAACATGTCCATATATTGTTTTTTATACGCTAGAAGACATTTCCATCATAAAACTGCAGTGTACCAATAACCGTCTCAATAAAACAGGGAGGCCTTTCTGTATCATTATTCTTCTATAGAATTAGTTTCCTGTTCAGATATATGTGGCTGAATTACTCCAGCATTACAACTTGCCATTGTGGAGTGTGGAGGAGTTTTACAGTGTTTGAGTGGAGTTGTAGGGGAGCTGGTGTGCTCAAGCTGCAGCAAGCAGTGTTTTCATATTAAGCTACTTTCATCTTCTATTGATAAGAAATAAATGATAAGAAATCAGTGTAGCTAACTTTGTTTTGTCTTCTTTCCTTCCTGTTAATGATGTGGTGACCCATCTGCATTTTTCTACTTTATTTTTGATTCTTTAAGCACATTTACCTCATAACACCTGTACTTTTGCTCTTATAGGATTTTGTTCTGGGAACTTTTTACACACTTTGGTAAATAATCACAACGTACATCTTCCACACACTAGAGTCTTTATTTCAGGGTAACTCTAATTAAAAAAAAGAAGCATAGATCTTCGTGTGTAGGTTCTTCTCCTTTTTTCTGCCTAGAAATCACCAACACAGTCACACATCGCAATTTAAGGAAAAATTCTGAAACATTGCATGCAAACTGACAGGTTCCTCTTTTTGCTACATGACCTTAGACTAGTGTGGGAAGGAGAACTCTGACCCACAGTATGATGACAGATGCATATGTCACATGAATGCCCAACAAGTGCCTGTAAGGTTTAGAGGTTCAGAATTCACCCACTAGTATGATGCAAATTTGCTTAGTTTCTCATTAATGCTCCTTGGACTGTGTAGAAAGGTGCAATACCAGTGAAGCTTACTTCTAATTATTTTTTAATCATTTCTGGCTATAATTAGACATTTTTTATGACTTTTATGTCTATAAGTTTTAAAACATGTATACCTATATATATGCTTACACTTATATCTAAAAACTTCCCTTACAGTGCTGAGATTTGTTTCTGCAAAGGTTCCAGATAGCTTTAACAGTGTTAGGCTCACTATTTGTGTACTATGTGTCTCTGCAGTCTGTGGTGTACTGCCATGGAGGACGGATCGGGTTCTATCAGGGCGACATCCGTCTCCTCCCAGACGACATGAAGGCCCTGCGGCCGACCATTTTCCCTGTGGTGCCTCGACTGCTCAACCGCATGTACGACAAGGTGAGATGAACAGATACACAGAAGGCTTTTAAAGAAGCCGCGGTTTGTTAGTTTGGCTGGAGATGAAGCAGTTAAGCTTGACTGTGGGTTTCTTCAGAAAAACAGAAAATTGCTGTGTTTGAGAAACTGACTCGTACGATGACACAGGTTTGCAGTTGGAAAATTTAATATAATTGTTTTCTGTATTAGTCATACAAAGATCTTTTTCAGCAATGTAGTTTGTGGTTTGTGGTTTAGGCCAAGTCCAGTTTCTTCAGAAGAGCATTTTATGTCATTAAAAACCTCACACAGGTTCTTGTACTTGGGTTGGTGGTGCCTCCTTCCTGAGAATTCAGAGCAACTTTAACAGCATAAATAAATGGATATGCTTTTAACAGCTGGATTGAATCAGGACTGTCTCCAACCAAATAAAAAGTGCTTTATCTTTGTCTCCTCTGCAGATTTTCAGCCAGGCAAACAGCCCATTGAAGCGTTGGCTGCTCAACTTCGCTGCCAAGAGAAAAGGTGCTGAGGTCAGCAGTGGGATCATTCGCAGTGACAGCTTGTGGGACAAAATCTTCTTCAGTAAGATTCAGGTAAGCAGCGTTTCCTGTCCCTAAGCAGAATATACAGTGTGTGTCACATGTGCCGTTGTGAAAATCTGTCACAACAGCTGTTGTAATCCTACAGCAACAACAACACCGCAACATCTACACTTCTGTATGCTCATTGGGTTTGGAAACATAAATGGAGAGTTTCCTATAATTAATTACGATGAAGTCGCAGTTTAATACAGCTACACTTAGTTTAATCAATTCCTGTGCATTTGTAAAGCAAGATTCTTTGAAATATTTTACATATTTTGAACAAAGTTGAAAGAAATTACACATCTCACTACTTCAATCTGGTCATTTTTGTAGCCTTAGAGTGGCACCATGAGTATATTTGACCACATCATCAACAGCTTTTTTGTTGTTGTATAAATGTTCACTGAAGAATCTGAAAGAAAGAAAAAGTCTTTCTAATGAGACACACAGCTTACAATTCTGCGACCAATCTTTAAAATAGGCAGATGTAAATAGCTATAACTGCCCACAGGTACCCGCTAGTGTGTCTAAAGTATTTCTCTGGGGTCCAGACTCCAGATGTATTTTAAGTATTTCTCACGCGAGTTCACTGACAGTGATGAAGCAAACCCACCGACTGCTATTAAAAACTGATTCACATGTTACGAAATCCTGAAGCTTGCTTTGGTTTCTTACTTTCATACAGGAAATAATGACCCCTCTGTGTTAATAATGTGTTTCCTCTTTGTGCAGGCCAGTCTGGGAGGAAGGCTGAGGATGATTATAACAGGAGCAGCTCCTACCTCACCCAGTGTCCTGGGATTTCTCAGAGCAGCTCTGGGATGCCAGGTCAGACCCACAGACACACGTGTTTTTACTTCTGTTATTTTTGAGAGGAGTCTAATTGACATAATAAATTCTAATATGAATATGAATATCTGATATGAATGGGCTTGTAATGGTGAATGAATGAATCTGAATCTGCAGCTCCATTTGGCTTTACTGAGCTGTATAGTGAGTTTCAGCTGCCTGTTTAGCTGTCCATCCTGCAATTTCACCTTTTTGATTCGCTCTCACTGCACTCAATGTGTGATTCTCTGCTGCAGTCAGCTGTTTTCAGCATAAAAGCTTTAAAACTCACTGAACATTACCTCCTCAGCACCAACAGCAGACGATCAAAGACTAGTTGGTGAACATAGTGGAGCATTAAGCAGCCGAAAAGAAAGATATTTCCCTCAGGAGTGGATTGAAACCAAAAATAGGCAAAAATGTGGGGATCAGATAAAATGACCTCAGTCTCAGGGTCTGAAATTAGATCATGTGATCATAAACTATGGATTGATATTCTTCTTCTCAACCTTGTCTGTGTGTAGGTGTACGAGGCGTATGGCCAGACAGAGTGCACAGCTGGCTGCACCTTCACCACACCTGGAGACTGGACCCCAGGTGAGTGTTTATGCAACAAGCCCAGAAAAACTCAGTTCAAAGGTCTGAAAGTGACTAAATACGTCATAATCTTCAGGATGAACAACTCTCACGCTTGAAGAGTGTTTAATTCAGGTCACTGTGTCTATAAAATTAATAAGTTACTTCTTCTTTTTTTTTTTGCACTGTGCTGCCAGATTCCCTGTCTTTCAAAGCCAAAGCTCAAAACTAGGACAGGCCACTGCAGTGTTGGGGTCAATGGCACTCATATGATGATGTAACTACTCAGACACTCGAGCTGTATCTGCTCTCCTTCAAGTGAATCATTTATGGATTGCACCCAGTGGGAAAAAATGCAGGGTGAGAGTGAAGGAGAGGCTGTTGTATCCAGTAGTTTTCGGGAGAAAAAGGGAGAGGCCTGGAAGTGTGAGACTGACAGAGAAGAAAGAGCTGCTGGGCCATGTTATTAACAGACATAATGCCTGATTAGGTAATTTCCAACATCAACAAGCAGATATAAAAAACCAGTAGCTGTCAAAGCCTGTATTCACCGTCTCAGTGTGTTGCATTGCTGTGTTACACAATCTCACGTTGAAGTGATTTCCCATGTGATCTTTGTGGAATTATATTTGTTATTATAGTTATTATATATCTAACTTAATGTAAAGTGTGTATTTCTCTGAAAACACTTAAAACAGACAGAGTAAAACAAAATAAACAAAGTATTTTAATCACTTTTTTTATGATCCAATAGCTCAAAAGCAAAATAAAATGTGTTTTCTAAGGTTACATGTAGGAAGTTGTATCAGTGGAAGGAATGTTGTTAGAGCAATTTGGCATTGTGACACTTGTACAAATATGGTGCCCTCTTCCTTCCAGTGAAAGCTCATTACACAACATACCCAATGGAAAAAGAAAAAAAGTTTCACATTTTTGGCCCATAATCAAATGCACATTAGAGTCTGGTGATGAGCCAGTGACTGGGAAATCTGTTCGCAACAAATGTATGTACTTCAAGTGCAGCACGAAACATCCATAATGCTTGTTTAAAAGAGAAGTTTAGTCTGTGTAAAAATCAGCTAATGCAAAAGTTACTGGCTTTACATTTGAGATCAGACAACATTGCTGATGAGCTTTGCCAACTGACTCTAGACAATAGACATGGACATCACTTCTTTTTTAAACTAGTGGCTGAGCTGAACTGGGCAACTTTATCTGATGATGAAATATGATCAAATAAAGTTTTTAAAAAGTAAAATTACTCACTGTAAAACATTTTCTGGAAGGTGGGGGCTCTAGTTTTATGTCAAAATACTTTTTGAGGCCGAGGATGAATGAAGCAAAGACATAATACATATTGCATGTCACTGCATATCATGAAAACCACAAGCTATCAGACAAATATATATGATGTGTGTCTGAATCAGTGATTACAAAGAACTGTGAGAAAACGCTCACTAGGTGGAATCAAAATGTAGTCTAGCATCACCCCCTGCTGCTCACTTCTGATATTTAATGACATATCTGTTTTTCTATGATGAAATATGCTGAATAATTTTATTTTAGATTTAACAGACATTAAGTTTGACTTGGCTTTGGCTGTGTGCTAATGAAAACTGTCCCTTCTCCTCACATATTTGATTTCATATGTGGGCAAGGTTGAATATGTAATTAAAAAGTTATTTGTTTGTGGTGGAGGGAGAAATGGATTGCTGAAATTGTGAGAGAAAAAAAGAAAAAGAAAAAATGAGATGTTGAGTTTCTAATGGTTTACTTGTACTGACCATTAGGTCACGTTGGGGCTCCGCTGCCATGTAACCTCATCAGACTGGTGGATGTTCCTGAGAAAAACTACTTTGCCTCAAAGGGAGAGGGAGAGGTAAGCACAGTGATTTCAAGAGGAAGAAATATGCATATTATATATGTACGTATGTGTGGGTATGTGTGTTTTCATGTCATGAGACCTGACTTTAAGCTCATTTAAATTGCTACAACACCACTTTGACTTGAATATCTTAAAATGCCAGGTAAATAAACAAGACCAGATATTATTATTGCAAAAGAGCAACATTTGACAATATTGCTAGAGCACTGAGACACCACTAATTGGCAAAGACATGATTTAAATAAGGGATGAGGTATGACCTTTGCCGACTTTTGAATACATTTTCTTAGTGCTTCCACAGGATAGCAAGTGTATATACTTTACCTCTAACCTCTGCTTATCTAATCTGTCATGTAGGTTTGTGTGAAGGGACCAAACGTGTTTAAGGGCTACCTCAAAGACCCGGAGAGAACGGCAGAGACGCTGGATGCTGACGGCTGGCTCCACACCGGAGACATTGGCAAATGGCTGCCTGTGAGTACATACAGCGTTACATTATAGCATTAGCTCTTACTAATGCATTGGGCTTACATAGGAACTTACATCCTGTTTCTTCCGCTCATTATTACTTCTTCTATAGAACGGCACGCTGAAGATCATTGACAGGAAAAAGCACATCTTCAAGTTGGCACAGGGTGAGTACATCTCCCCTGAGAAGATCGAGAACATCTACATTAGGAGCGAACCTGTGGCACAGCTCTATGTTCATGGAGATAGCCTGCAGGTAAGGACACTAATATCACACACACACACACACACAGCATCTTAATGCCCTGGAAATATTGCTAGGAACAGGTTTTTGGCTCAGATACTAGCTTTTCAAGACCTGAATGTAATTTGTGGCTCCTGAGAGTGTATCTGGGCAATGTGTTATTTTGTGTTGATTTTCAAGTTGGATCAGTACCCAATTCTTTTACCTTTCCTCAAAATGTTTTGTGTGCTTTTTTCAGTCCTGTTTGGTAGGAATTGTGGTTCCTGACCCTGAGGTCATGCCTGAATGGGCCAAGAAGAAAGGCATGTTGGGCACCTACAAGGACCTATGTAAAAACACAGTACGTGGATGAAAAACGTAGCCTTCAGTTACCACTCCTGATAAAATATGCTGGAAGTAACTGAGAAATTTAACTAAGATAACTTGCTTCTTATGTTAACAGGAATTAAAGAAGGCAATCCTTGAAGATCTGGTGCGTTTGGGCAAAGCCAGTGGCCTCCATTCTTTTGAGCAGGTAGGCAGTTATATGTAAAATAACACTAGTTTTAAAGCCCTATGGTCTTATAAAGTAAGTGCCGGCAGTATCTTGAGTAGGATTTGTTTGATCTTGTTGTAATGTGAATACTTGCATTACTCCAGGATGAAGGACTATTATGCTATAAACAAATAAAGTTAAAATAAGCAAAGTAAAATATTAACATAGATTCTTGTTCCTTTGGATAAGCAATGATTTACCAGATGAATACTGTATGAAATATTGTTAATATACACAGGTCGCATTCTTAGACTTGTGTTATCTATAACAGTCTCGCTAAAATTACACTAACTGGGCATTCTTGTCTTTTATTAAGCCATACATAACCAAGTGTGCTTACAGGAGAGTCTGAAGAATATTGGTTTCATTTGACGTCTTTTCTATTCTATTCCTTTAAAGGTTAAGAACATTTACATCCACAATGAGATGTTCTCAATTCAAAACGGCCTCCTGACTCCGACGCTAAAGGCCAAGAGACCGGAGCTGAAGGAATTCTTCAAGGGGAAGATCGATAAACTCTACAGCAGCATCTCCATGTGAAAGCCGGCGAACCTCATTTTCCTCCAAGCATCCCGACTATAAGATCTGCTTCGACCAGTGACCTGCAGTGGGACAAAGATGTGTCACCTGAGGCTTAACATGCTTTTGAAAAGCAAACCACAACTGGCCCTACTGTAGAGGATTTGAAATGCCTAGATAAAAACAAGTTAAAGCAAGAAAATGAAATACAATGCACATTGTCATATGTATTTCCTTTTTATTCATGCATTTAATTAATTGAAAGCATATGTTAAAAGGATGATTATTTAATTTCTAATCTGTAATAACTGAATCAATTCTTTGCTTTGTGACCTGAATTTCCATGCCACATTAAAAACAAACCACAAAGCATGCAACAAAGTGGTGTATTGCATTCTAGTGTTGTCCAGCAGAGGCCAGCATGGACTTGCCAATTCTAAATGCAAAACATTGTCATTGGTTTACATGAGGAGGTGTAAGGAAGCTTTTTCTGATTTTTAGGTGGAGACACATGTCATTGCCAAAATGAAAAGCAATTAACTGTCCAATCACTTTGAGGGAATTAATCAAATCGCTTTTTGGGGGTGGAACCAGGAGTTGAGCTTATCATAGCTTACATGAGCTCATGGCAGCTTTAGCAAACAAAGGTTTCCTGTCCTGTGGGCTAGCAAGCTGAAGGAAAAGGACTACTGACTGTATGTTTAGTTACATCAGATGCCCACAAGGTTTAGAGGTAAAATTGCCTTAATCTCTGAATGTGAGACTACAGGATGAATGAATTTTAGAGTGCATTACATTACTACTGCAGACAGCTGATAACATCACTTTTATTCTGACAACACAACAAAGTGCTAATTTTATTAAGAAGAAAATACCTAATGTGATTGTCATTTTGTACAATTAGGTTATTTATTTAATCATTTAAATTTTAAATGCAATACGCCTCTTTACTTTGATGTATGTGCACTGATTTAAATGTGGCATGGAATGTGGATTTCACAATAAAAGACTATTCATTCAGTTATTAAAGACAAAATATGAAATAACTGTTCTTTTAATATTTGTTTGTCATTTAAATGTCTGTAAATGTATACAACAAGAGTAATTCTGTACATACAGGAATGGTTAGTGTTTGATTAGTTTTAATTTGGGCATTTGAAATCTTCCATACATTGCTACCTGCTGTTCACCCAAACAAATCATATGCTCTGTCCCCAGCAGCAGTAACTCAGCAGCACATGAACACTGAGCAGTCCATTTCTACTTCCCGCCACTCTCTTCTCTCCATCCGTTCAAACCTACGAGCCAAACGCAGCCGTACAAGAGTTGTACAAGAGTAACAAAGTCGTACGACAGCAAGTGTGATGTCTTTGTGTATAGTGTAGCTCCAGGAGATGTCTAAATGTGTAATAATACTGACACTTTGTAGGACAGTAATGGACTTCATCCCCAGTGGAGAACAGTAGATTTTCATTCAACCAAAAACCTGCTTATGGCAGTGAAACACCACCCTGATCTACACAAGGATTAAAGTTATGTCTAACTCAGATATCATGCAATTAGAGAAAAAAAGACACATCCTTCTGTTTGAGATCATAATTACTGTAATAAGGTTGAGAGAGTAGTAGCTTTTGCCTTTCAAATGATTGCTGTGCACATTCTTCCATGTAGAGCATCTCAATGTCTGAGCCACATCCAAATCACAACTCATGTCATGTACTCACTCATTCATGAAGTCATCTCTACATGGCTGTGGTCAGAAGTTTAGCATGCATGCTCCCTGTTTATGTAAAGGACTGGCCCAGTGTAACGGTTATCGAGGCTCACACTTTACAATTGGTACAATCACAACTTTCTTTTCACCCATCTTTGCACAAAGAGTATGTCAGGTAAAAGAAAACAAAGGAAATAATGCAAAACCAGGGCTCAGGGCAATGCATGCAGTTTGCCCTGCAATGCTGAGACCATTGGCATTTGACTTGAAAAAGTATTTCTTTGTGGCCATTAATAGCAGGTTGTATGCAGCAGCCAACAGCCACAGCTGCCAGTGCAGGGCCTTGTAACTTAGGCAAAGCTGATGATGAATTCCACTCACTGAAGGTAAATAGAACAAACATCAACTTTTAAACAAAAGAAACAATTTTTTTTCGAAAGGGGTTTACACATAGAAGTAATGTATAAGCTTTTTAAGTTGATTACCGTCCCAAAGCATAAACAATGCGGATGTACATAAATGAGGACAGCTAGATGTAAGCATATTTATTAAATCAATGGTTTGAATGGATTTTTTTTCTCTCTTTTTGCGTGTAGTGAGATGAATTGTACTTATTTATTTATCTATTCTGCTGTAAAATGGAATCAGCACCATATCCTTGTAATGATTGAGTGCAGCAATAGGGATGAGGGAGGGTGGGGAATAGGACGAGGGCAGTGAAATAAAAGATATTCTGGAATGATTTTAAACGAGTGTCTTATTCCTTTTTTGAAAATTGTGTATCCAGTGCTATTTGCATACAGGTTTTATTTTGAATGTTTCGCTGGAAATATGTTATTGTGTCCGTCTTGATGCTGGCATGAAAAACAATTACATTACCCTTTGGACTAGGAGTACCTATACCATAATATAAAAATACTCCATTAAGGAAACACACAAAAATATCAAATGTTAAAGAATACTTACTGTGACTAACATGTAAATTATTACATTGCTGCCTTCACCCAACAGAGGAGGTTTTAACTACCTATGCAGCTGGATAGAATTGTCCTCTGCTTCTCAACCTGAGGGAACAAAAAGTCAAACAATTAATGTGATCATGAGATGATAAATAAGTTGTAAGGAATAAAAAGTAGCAACACAAATTTGTAGTTACATCTTGGCCATTTTCTGTTCATTGTTGTTGTGCGTGTGAAATAGACTATTGCATACTACTGAACTACAACAAGAAATTAAAAAAATAAATCTAAATTTTAAATCTCAAGAATCCCAGGCAAATAGGCAGGTAAGAATGTATTTTATAAGTATCATATGTGTCTTTTTTGCTTGTTTGTCTTTTATTTAGGGGGCAGTGGTGGCCTAGTGGTTTGTGAAGCAAACTTGTAACCGATGGGTCGCCGGTTCAAGTCCCTGGACTGGCAAGAGGTTGAGGTGGAAAAGTGAGAGTGACCACTTGTCCCAGTCACCACCACTGTGGGCCCTTGAACAAGGCCCTTAACCCCTGACTGCTCCCCGGGCGCTGCACCGCGGCAGCCCACTGCTCCTAGTATGTATAGTTAAGGTTAACTTTGAATAGGATGGGTCAAATGCAGAGAAGGAATTTCCCCAAGGGGATCAATAAAGGTTAGAATTATTATTAGTATTACTATTATTAAACCCAAAAACTTCCTAACAGCTTTAGAAGGTGTGTGATCTTTGGAGAAAATATATACATCAATCTGTAACAGTTACAATTATATACTATACATTATATTACAATATAAAAACAAACCAAGAAAACAGAAAGAATTGTTTGATTTTAACTTTCCAACAGTCCACGTGACGACAAATCCAACCCAATCTCCAAGTCAGAGATGACCAAGAGATGCGACTGAAAGCTCTGACAGAAGCTAAACCACTGTTGTTCCCAGGAGGATCTGTGCTAATACATATACAGATCTTCAAAGGTAGTTTTCATGCGTTTACATCTCTGTTAAAACACATATTTAACCGGTGAGAGTGAAGCATAACAGCGAAAGCAATTTACACATAATCCACTGATTGAGTGTCCTTTACTAAAAACCAATATCTGCCCAGCTTCAAAAGATGGATTATTTATCCCGGGGAAGTAATTGTACGGTTCATAACAATGAGATTCGGATTAAGGAATTCATTACGGGGTTTGGAGCAGAGCACAGCTTGTACCATATACAATTACCTTTAAGTCCAGCCCAAGAGATAAAAATCATTCCCTCAATATGGAGCGCTGGGACCGCTTTGATGTGACCCTCATCACAACGCAGCCGCAGAAAATTATCTCCCCGCTAAATCCTTTCTTCATTTCATCTCAGAGATTCAAGGAAAATTCTGAAACATATGGCTTAAATTGTTGGTGGAAGTGAGTCATCTGGGGCAGGAGCCTGAGCCCTTTCTCTTTTTTTTTTTTTTTGATGCAAGCTCTATCTTTGATTAAATGTCAGACTTTCACTGTCACATATGCTAAAAGAAAATCCTCTTGTTCCTCAGAGGTTCCTTATTGTGCCGTTCCAAGAAAAAGAGATCTAAAAATGAGCCTTGACCGTGATGAAGACATCAAACATAATGCTGCCATTCTTGTAATGAATCATCCTGGAAGCTGAAAGCGACAAAGCAATCAACAAAAAGGGCTTTTATTTCTGATGCAGCAGAAAAATGTTTTGTAGGACATTTAAAGAAATAGCAAAGAAAAGATCTACCTTATTATCCGACTGTTTTGTTGGAACATTTGAAGTCCAGTGTCCAGCTTCAAGGGTTTCTTAATGGATTAAAAAGCAGGGTTTTTCTTTCATAAAGGAATTTCTGGCACATTTGCAAAGAAGCCAGCACCAAAATGGTAAAAAAAAAAAAAGCTAGCTAAATGGTAGCATCTGCACTGGTCACTACCTGGAGTATCTCCTAAACGGGCCTGGGTCAGTTGAACGTGGCAGTGCTGTTTGAATTAGCAGTTAGTGAAGCTTAAGGGGGAGGCGTGGCAACATGGCGACGAGGTAGATGCGTCTTTATCAGCTCCTGCACATTTATTCATTAATTACTGTGAAAACGTCAACTTCACTTTCTCAGTTGGCTTTAGTTAATCTCCGGACAAATCAAGACACAGTACAATACGTCTGGGAAAGGAAACTCTCGCCAAGAGCGTTCAGCTCGGGGCACTACAGGCCCTACTACTCTACAAGTTAGCAAGAGAGCTAACCCCGCATCGCCAGCCAGACCCAGCGACGCTGACGACGTTGGGGATGGCGGCTCCATCTCGGTGGCAGTTGAGCTTATCGATTCCTTTCGAGCTGAAACTCGCTGGTGTTTGGACACTTTACAATCTACTGTCGATTCGTTTGCCTCACGTCTTGTTGCGGTTAAAACTTCACTACAAGAATGTGACGACAGGCTAACTGGACTTGAGGCTAAATGTGAATTAGCAGTTAGCATTAGCAGTTAGCTAAATGGTAGCATCGGCACCGGTCACTACCTAGAGCATTTCCTAAACGGGCCTGGGTCAGTTGAACGTGGCAGTGCTGGTTGAATTAGCAGTTAGCTAAATGGTAGCATCAGCACTGGTCACTGTAGTCTACAATTATTTGTTATCCAAACAAATTTTTTCTTTTTTTTTTAACAGTCATTGATAATTAATGAGACCTGGACCAGGATAAGTGATAAACCGTTTAGCACACACACTCTACATTAGCAATAGAGACTAAGATAGCTTTTTGTACCAGGGTGTATTTCTGCTGTAAAGTTGGACATTTTAACATGGGGGTCTATGGGGACTGGCTCAATGTTGGAGTCAGCCTCAAGTGGACATTTGAGGAACTGCAGTTTCGTTCACTTATATACACAGTATCGGCTTCATGTTTCAACCCTGGAAGTTGCCGCTTACTATCTTCATGTCTATGGCACTGAAGTGAT